>BJCN01330970.1:422-12698 GCA_018326445.1 Flaveria brownii
ACACAAACCACAGTTGGAGGATCAATTAACCATGGTGATCAAAGTAGGTGAGAAACCCCTATCAACGACCATGAATGCAAGAATGATAGGTTCAGGGAAAGAAACCATGGTTCTAGCCCATGGCTTTGGGGGAGATCAATCTCTTTGGGACAAGGTTCTCCCTGTGCTCACTCAAACCTATCAAGTCGTTGTTTTCGATTGGAGTTTCTCCGGAGCCATTAACCAATTACCAAACACCCTCTATGACCCTGCCAGATATAGTAGCTATGATGCTTTCTCCGATGACCTAACCGACCTTCTCGAGGAGTTGAACTTGTGTTCAACCGTGTTCGTGGGCCACTCCATGTCCGGCATGATTGGATGCATTGCTTCCATCAAAAAGCCTCACTTGTTCAAAAAGCTTATTCTTGTTGGATCATCTCCAAGGTATATCTATATATATATCTATATAACAATATTATATCATGATATAATGATTATATGATCAAGTTTAACGGGTCTAGATTAGATCGATACACAGTAAACTATAGTTTACAACAAGGTAAATTGCAGTTTAATTATCGGTTGTAAAGTGTAATACAGTATATATGTTAAGGGTGTTAAACGTCTAATTCATGATGTATGAATCCGAGACACATAATTATATGCACTGACATATCTATGCTTTTATCAGAATATAGGTTTATTAAGATGGTTACAAATAAAATTTAAACCTTCACCGAAGAGGCTTAAAATTAAGAGTTTAGTTGTAGACCGTCTAAAACTATTTTGATTTAAGCCACATCTCAGTAGATGTAAACTATGATTGAATTCAACAATATTTGTTAATTTCTCTTTGTAACCGTTAAGGCCAATAACATTTTTTATTGTTAAATGTTATCTTGAAAACAATTTTACCATATATTTTGTGCATGGAAAATTAAAAGTGCAACGGTTTAAGTAACAACGTTAGAGAAGTAAAAATCCATATCTCTTACTAATAAATAAAAATAATTCCGGACACTTGTCATCATTATAGGCCATCAAATAATTGGCTTTCCCGCTTCTCTCTCCTATTAATTATTAATGCTATAATTGTTATTTATTAATTAATAAATATCCATAATTAAAATTTCAAATATGTTAACTTCAAATTTTTGAATATCAAATACAAGGGTTTATTTAATCTGTATAATACATAATATTTAATACATAATTTTTTATATTATAAATCATGTAACAGTAAATTTATTTGGCCCGTGTATCACACGGGATTGTAACCTAGTATAATACTAAAAGAGTAATTTGAGGGGACAATTGTCACATTCATAGGCCTCCTAAATTTGTTTTTCCCGCCTCTCTCTCCTTTTAAATAGTTACCTAAATTAAAGATTAAATAATTTTATTTTTTTTAAGATTAAAAATATTTATTAATAAATTAAGAAAAGATGTCTTTTAATTAATATTATTTCTAGAAAATAAATTTTTATAAAATAAGAGTTTTCTAAAACATTAAACATTTTTAATATAAAATATCTTAAAATTGATGTTTTTAAAAAGTAAACTTTTTTATAAACTAAAAATAATTAAAATTAAAAATTATAATAAGAAACTTTTAAAAATGATATTTTTAATACGGTTTGTTTGGAAAAAATGGTTAAAACTTTTTGGAAATAACAAATTAAAATTACTACTTATAATTCGTACTCATATGTAATTTTAATCATATCTTATTTTAAAATATCATTTTATACTTCATTGACTTTCATCATAATATATTTTATTTCTTAACTCGTGTAATATACGGGTTTACTAAAGTTAGTATTATATAAATAACAGTCAACAACTAATCAATTTTATTTTTTCAATCCGTATAATACATTTAGTTTTATTTGTGTTTTTATATTATTTTAATAATTAATATTCACCTCCCGTGTAATACACAAGTAACTAAAGCTAGTGTAAATATATGTAGCTTTCTTTTCACTATTAGAAAGGGAAGTTTACGTGATCGATACTCCTACCTATGTTTTACTCAATATTTCCCCTATTGTATGGGTGTATAAAAAGCTATATGTGAACGCATACAATCTTTTATACGGGCATATAAGAGCTGAAAACAACGCACACGCACACAGGGGCGGAGGATTGTGGGGGCCCGGGGGGGGAGGCTTTTTTTCGTCGGTAGTGTAAAATTTTAATCCGTTAGTGTAAATTTTGGGTACGGTAGTGTAAATTTTGGGTACGGTAGTGTAAATTTTTATATAAATATCGAGTTCGCCCCCCTTAAAAAAATTATTTTCGCCCCCGCCCCCCTTATGGGATTGTTCAAGCTCCGCCAATGGACGCACACATGGCCTTATACCTTATATACTAATTGTTTTGAAAACATCACAAGTCAATGAAATCAATAGTGGTGTTTTCTAAGTATGAAGGGGATAGATCTAGCCTTTGCGAGTCAAAAAAGAAACATAAAAGACTTGTATCTTAGGCCATATAGAGTGGATGCTTGAAAAAAACCAGGGTTTTGCTCGGGGAAAACCAGGGCCGACCGTGAATACCGCGTCCCTGGTATCTTTCCTATCTGACTCGATGGATATTCACTTGGATTTACCGAATCCACACCAAAAAAATCCGACCGTTGCACAATTAAATGGAAAAAAGCTAGGGAAATACTAGGATGACACTATGTAAAACGGAAAAAACTAACAAAACTGAATAAAGTGGGAAAACTGATTAGTCACTGATGTGTCAAAAAAAAGAGACGGTTGTCAGTGACCTTAAGGTATTTAGTGTATACATAGTTGTGTTTTTTAATGAGGTTAAGGATTCAAGATTTGAATTTAGAAGTAAGATTTGTTTGTTATACAAAACTAATACATATACAGTTATTACAATATTAAGATTATGGTGTGTTTGTTAAATAAAATTAATACATATACAATAATTACAATATTAAATGTGAAAAGTAAAAAGCGAAGAGGGTTGGATATAAAAAGTGAGGAGGGTTGGATATAAAAAGTGTCAAGTTGCATGCGTTAATATGTAGTACCTTGTGTATTGACTAGACCACATGGTTCCTTTCCAAAAACGTTTAAAACAGGAGTAGAAAGAGACCAAACACCAAAAGTCCAAAAACATAAGTTGTGACTATTTAAAAAAAAAAATTTGTGACCAAGTCAATAATCATGTATTAACAAAAAGAAATTGCTGTTGAATATGTCAAAGACTGTCATATTCATAAATATTTATTTTATCATTTCTTTATTATTTGTACTTATAATTTTTTTCATATTGTGCTTATTGATTATACACATGTAATTCTAAGATGTTTTACTTAACCCTATCTGGTGTTTACGAACTAATTGGATCGGTTTTAGCTAAAACTATTAGTGAAAAAACATAAGCTGGGTGGTTGGGTCGGACAAAACTTAACATTAAACCATCAAACCGGCTCAACTAGCTGACTTATTGAAACTTTGGTTGATAGCCTATTGATAATAGTTAAAAACTTTTTAAAGAACACACAGGTACATATTTGGTTAGGAGTAATTTGAGTGATGTTAAAGGGAAGAATTGTTGTTTTAAAATTTATTATGGTACTTAGATGATAGAATGGATTCCACCAGTTTATAAAAATACCTGCTATGTTATTCCTTAAGAAGGCGGCAAAATCACAATCGTTTTATATTACAGAAGTTGTTCTTTAATGGAGCTATATTCTGATTGGTTATTTCACATGTATATTTTTCATTGCATGAATGATGATTTTTCTTTATTTTTTAAGTTTAACTTATAATTTAATAAATAAAAATAATCGCTTGAGTCTAGACAAACTTTGGTTAATTCATTTGTGATTATAGGTACCTAAATGCTGATAGCTATGAAGGAGGATTTGATCTCAAGGACCTTGAACAACTATTCTCAAGCATAGAGTCAAACTACCACGAATGGGCATCATTCTTTCCTTCTATGGTAATAGACAAAAATGACTCGGAATCTATTAAGATATTTGAAGAAAGCTTGAAAAGAATGAAACCCGAGATTGGTCTTTCATTAGCTAAAACTGTATTCTTATCAGACAATCGTGACATCCTTGAAAATGTTGTGATTCCATGCACCATAGTTCAAACAACGAATGATTTGGTGATCCCATTCTCAGTTGTCGAGTATATGAAGAGAATGATCAAGGGAGAAGTTACCGTTGAGATGATTGATACCGTTGGACATTTCCCTCAACTCACATCTCCTCTTCAGTTTCTTGAAATCTTTGATCGTGCTTAAAATCTTTAATGGAGTGACGACAAGGGTTTATAGCATTTTACTTTAATTTTTTAGGGATATTTTTGCTTTTATTTACTTTTGAGCAGGTTTGCCTATTTCAAAATAGTACGCTGTTTATGTGTGATGGTGGTTGATTTGTAGGAATATCCCAAGATGTTGTTATGACCATGGTGTTGCTTGATTGCATTTGTTGACTTTTAGTGAATGGGCAATTTGTAAAATTTTATCAAAATTGTGTTGTTGTCGTGTTTAAATACAAATTGTTCTCTATCAAGTTTTGTCCTTAATTGACGGGCCAATATGGTTTCGATCTCTCAACCAATAAACGTTCTTGAAAGCATTAGTCATGCATCAGTATTATAAGAGTCATGAGTCATGCATCCATGTGGACCATATCTTAGTTAAGTTAAGCTGTCCCATTTATTTAAATAACGTTAATGGAGAGGTAATGCAACACTTATGAATACTCCATTAGTGGGTTAAGCATCGTGTTAAATCTTGAAACGTATAAGTAACGATGGTACATGTAAAAATTCAAATTACCATAATACAGAACATTGCAAAAAAAACCTTACATTACGCCATGTGGCGCATCAAGCCAAATCTTTATACGTTGTGGTTCTTTAAAAAAGTAACAAAAATATAAAAAAAACTATCTTTATAGAAACTATTACGTTAACACTAGCAATGATGTAAGCCTGTGTTGATGATCTATACATTGTGCTTTAATGCTTAGCTCTATGGGTGAAGCACATACTACAACCACGTGTTAAAATTTATAAGACTCATATTTGACGATCTGCACACTAGTATTCAGACTGTGAAAAACTTCATGTCAAAATGTTGATATAAATAAGCATATTACAACTGTAAATCTCTAATTTTATAAAACAACATACATGAAATGTTATAAAAGGAAAACAAAAAAAAAATATTATAAAAATAAAATCTTAAGCAACTTTGATAGCGGACATGAAATGGTCCATAGTTGTAAAGAAGAAATGACTTTGCGAAGTGAACAAGGGTCGACACTCGACACCAACCCAAGTGGTAGCACATAAGATATCTCGAACAACCTAAGTAATCCCCCATAACATCAACGACTACCGTAAAAGCCTCAAAACTCAGCTATAACCAGTGGGCCCCTAGCTAAATATGCCTAAGAAAGCTACTTGAAGAAAAAGGCAGGGCACCCACCTTGAATTGAACTCGATGAATCGTGTTTTGTCTTTGAATATTATATGAAAAAAGGCTATAATGGAGATATTATTAAAAGAGAAAGATCTCAATATCTAAAGTTTAACTTGAAATATTATATGGTTGATTTGATATTCAAGAATTATTTCCAGATGAAAAGATTCCAAAAGAAGTTCTTACGCTCCTAACAAATCCTCCTACAGGCTACATCTGTATATAAATGCTAGTTTATGAAGAATACTCTTTTATTACTTACTAGCTTAGTAAATCCATGTATTACACGGGTTAAATAAATAAAATATTAAATAGAATAAAAAATATCAACTATAAAACGATAGACTAAGACATGATATGATTGAAACTATGTATGAGTAATAACTATAAATAATAAAACGATAGACTAAGACATGATATGATTTGAACAAGACTATACTATGACTTGTTCCATTATTCTTGATACCAACATTCTTAAGGCCAAAGAGTCTTACGACATGAGCTTATGATAGCCACGAATCACTTGTGTTTCGTGTTCTCGAAGGTACCCCTCTCTTTCAAGAGGATTCGCGACATGTGAGCCCTAGTAAGGTTCTTGACTGTGAGTATAGTCAGCGATTAGATTAATACTTTATGTTCTAGATCTTGATTCACGTAACATTTCTACAATTTTATGACTAGTTAACCCAACAAGACTTGAATACCTCCACTTCTAGATAGAGTGGTAACTTTGAGTTGTATGTTTATGCATTGACTACTTGTATATTATGATAAAGTACTTTGTTTTAAACAATACTTACAGCTATACATAGATAAATCTGAGTATGTTGCAATAATATATTTGAAATTTTATGAAACCTTATATGTGAAAGTTTATAGGAGAAATCAAAATGTGTTTAAAATTAATTATCATGTGGATGCAAGCATGTATCAAAGACTTTTACAATAGGTATAAAATTTGTTTTGCCGTATATATATGGTGAAGGTTGCATAGATTTGTAAGAAAATAATGATCAAAAGTTTGAATAAGTTCTATTAAAACTAAAATAATCAAAGTCTTAGAAAGATATATTAAAAAGGTAAAATGAACACACAATTATTAATTTTAATATATATAAACAATTAAATTTTATTTTACACAAATTGTTTAATATAGTTATGATAAATATTGCTATATTTAAAGTTTAATATTTCTATTTACTAAATCATTAAAAATTATGCTAATGTGAAAGAGGATCCGACCGATACCTTAATAGGTTTATCGCTATCACGGGCTTTGCTCCATGAACCCCATTCGAGTGTTGTCGTTTTAGACCCCCCTAATAAAGGTGTTGCCCCAGACCGCATGGTCTAGAGGATTAAAGTAGTCTTTTATACCAAAAATTAGAATAGTTTTGATTGAGTATGCACTCAAGATCTCTAACATAGGTCGTTGTGTATTCTAATTTTTGTATCAAGCAAATTTAATAATTTATTAAAAATTAACACATCAAGTGTAACACCCTAACTAGGTATTAGCTACCGTGCCATCTTTTTAAAATCAAAGAAAATAAGATCAAAGCAATTGAGTCCATGAGAATGCTAAAAAAAATGGCAGAGGTTTATTTAACATCACCAATGTCCTTGGACGTATATTATTTGATTGCTTGTACTAACTATATATTAAGACAATATTATTTTACATTTTGTAGTTGATGTACTGTTCCCTATCTTTTAGAGCTTGTAGGTGATGCATACAATTAGCACATACATGTTATCTTTCTATTATCTATCACATGCCTATCATTACTTATGTGTGGCATATATACTCGTAAAACATGAAATATCTTTAAGTTAATGGTAGTTATTCTATTACAACATCCTGGTTTATATCAGTAGAATTTCTGCACAATGCATACTTGAGGTTTACAACTAGTGGGGTAGTGAAATGATTATATTTATGGATGTTATTATGATCTATAAATGATAAAAATTAAGTGCCTTACTAAAGTTTGGGTATCTTGATATTCCAAAGAAAACACAAAACTGTTCAAAAACATGTCATAAAAGGTCTTGCTAAAGATATAAAACAAATTGGGTTGCTAAAATATAACTACTTGTTGGAGTTTTTAAAAAAAAATTGAAGTCTTATGCAAGATTTTGATTATTCAATTAAAATTAATTTCTTATTGTTACCAAAAATAGGGGTCGGGATAAGAGGTTGAATGCCCTTTAGTCTTTATGGCTCATATGGTCCTACTAATCACTGAGATGAAAGGACTGTTAGTTTCATCATAAGAGGGAGCCTCCTGCGATCAGCCGCTAACATGATTATAAGTTAGTTGGTGATAATAGAGAGAAAGAGTCGAGAGTTTTAGTAGAATGGTTAAAATGTGTGACGTATTACCTGATGTGACTAAGGCACCCTTATATAGTGGACAGTTCATATATAAGATTATCAACAAATGCTCTGCAAGTCATTATCAGAAAATGCTCCTTAGCCACGTCACCCTTCAGTCGTTGGCGCTAGTTGCCCTCGTTTGCTTCGTGCACTGTTGGTTTTATGTATTTTACCAAGCCAGCACACCGACTCATGTCACCAATACTAACGATCAAAACTTGCTTAACTAAGAGTGATTACCAACAAACTGAACATCTAAGTATCAAAATCTTAAAACTACAAAACATTATAACTTAAACAAACTTAGAACCACATAATATTAGAGTATCAGAACATGCACAATGCACATGAGATCATGTATGATCACACACAACCATCCAACATATAACAAAAGCTTAAACATTGACCCCTTTAGAGTCTGTGAGGTGGTCTAGTGTTTTATAAAAGTGAGTTTAAATGCAAAGATTCAAGCAATATGAGCAAATTCATACACAAAACATGTTAAAAACAACTCCATATTTTCATCTAACAACAACATCACCAAACTACATAGCCACCACCCGCTTCGACCTTCCCCTAAAGATAAAAAAACAAGAAAAAATCCAATGCAAAACCAGTTTTGTAACTAGAAAAAACATGAGCTTTGAACACGTGACTTTACTAGCAAGAGAGGATACAAGCCGAGGTTTCTTCCAAAACTGAAACACCTCCAACAACGGGTTGAAAACCAGCAATGTTTTCAAGGCGCTCCCACGTCACTCGTCGCTTCTCTGCCACCATGGTTGACTTTGACTTGTCCTCCTCTGATTGCTCTTGGCACGAAAGTACCAACTCATGATCTACGTCGTTCAACATTGTCATCATATTTTGTGCAAGGTTGAGTACGGTGCGGCTCCAATGACTTTGGGAGTTCTGCTCTATAGACAGGTAGATGAGAGGTATAATCGCATGACGGTTACACATTATAAGATGGAGTATATGTTGGTTGTTCCATAAGAAATGTGCTTGCTCAGCCACCTGCACATAGAGTCCAAAATAAGTGTTCTATTTTTAGTCAGATATCTTAAACACCCTTCAATAACTACGCTACAAGAATCATCGTGTCACCACGTGAATCCAAATATATATAACCAGATTCTTGTAATGATCATACACAAAAAGGTAGCATCTGTATTGCACCATTCGATGAGGAGCCGAGGAGGCACTCGTTTAACAGTAATAATCTAATGACATGAATACCTATCATCAAAAGCTTTTCAGTTTTGCTAAATTTGAGGGAATCTTTGTATACGAACCTTGTCTATGTGGAATGGGTCAAACAAATAAAATAATAGCTTGAAAGGAACCAGGTCAAATGAATCGAAAGCCGCCCAAAATATTTTTTTTAGTACCCAATAAAAGTTCTAAATGGATCCAAAAAGACTAGATCATTACTTAAATAGTTTTTTTTTTTGGATAAAAGTATGAGTTACAGATAACAGATTGCAAATAGCACATAGTATGGATAGAGCATAACGATACAAAAAACAAGGAGTACTAATGGTAGTAGTAGACTACACAAGCACTTACCATTGAAAGCAACTAACACCTACACCAAAGCAAATAGTAGAAAACAAACGAGTAGGAAGAAGGTAAGACCCTAAAAGGCAAAAGCTAAGTCGAACCATTATAGTCCCCTAAAAATCCAAAATATTAATCCTACATCTCCAAGACATCCTATCACCGATCATGCCCTCGGACAATAGGTATTTCGGGTCAACCCAACTGACCGGTCCCACGTCAACCAGTACCAAAATAGATTACCCAATACCCAACCGGCCTGGCCATCTCATATATCCACATTTAAGGGGGCGTGGGACTTTCTTGGAGGCTATAACAGCAAGTTAACTTCCAGTCAAAATTTAAACTAGATATATGACATTCCCAAATGCTTCTAGAGATGCAATAATAAAAATAATACAAAAGACATGGAAGTTTACCTGAAAGTGGGTACTGCGAAGACAGCAATTTATACGCTGAAACAATGGAACCATAACTTTCTCAAACTCATCGGTTTGAATCTTTTCAAGCAACTCTTCCAACTCACTTAAGAACATCAACTGCTTCTGGCTGCTTGTAACGGGCCAAAATTTCAACAACCCCTTTATAACAGCACTCGACAGTTTTGGTTCTTTCTCTATGAACTGAACCACACAATAAGTTAGCTGGTGATGATAAACACCCACAGACTTCGGTTTGTGTAGAGGAACAAGAGCCCTTAGTAAAAACATCTTGTGTTCATTCTTTAATGGCAACGCGAAGCCACTAATCACACTACCAAAAATCTCCAATAACTCTGCAATCCCGTTGTGTTTTTCAGTTTCAAAAACAAAACGGTATATAATGTTGCTCACCGCCATCCGAATAAAGGGTCTATGAACCATAAATTTCCCATAAACCCGATGTAAAATTGATTTTAAACAGTCTCTTTCTCTAGGATCTTCAGTGTCAAAAAGATCAAGTAACCGTAATATGAACGTGTGGTCAATATACTGTTTGGCGATTTTTGGGTCAAGAGAGGTTTGACTTAGAAATCGCAAGAGTATTTCATATACAAGTTGTAGATGTGACCATGCTGGATCAAACGACGGTTCCTCGTCTTCTTTTTCACCACGAGGAGAGTAAAAAACTCGTTTTGGAGGAAAATCTCTAAAAAGATTGTTCCCACACATTTTACAAATTGCAAACATCACAGGTTCACTAACTTTTGGAGATTCAGATGACAAAAAATCAATAATTTCTAATAAAGTTTGGCGCTTTGTGTCTATCTCAGTTGAATCTTGATCTTGATTATGAAAATCATATAACTTAGAGCAAAGATTTAGTTTACTAATCAGAAGTCTTAGCTTGTCTGAACTCTGGACATCTTTAAAAGGAACATGTGGATCAATCATTTCACCCCCTGACATTATACTTGCAGGGAAAATTGAGGAAGACATTTGTCTAACCGAGTTTAATCGACTTGAAATAGCATTATAAGTGTTGATGAAGCCATTGTTTCCCACATCACTTGTAATGCTACTTGAAGAACTATCTCCATCAGCATCTGGTGTATTGGATTTCAACGATCTACGAGGAATTTTTGCAAGAAATTGCTTGATCATAGTGGAGACAGTTGAATTTTAAGCCAATATTGAACCTAAAACAAGCCCAAAATATGAATGTGACTGCCAAAAAAAAAATCAACTCATATACCTTACTACTAGTAAGAGGCAGAATTCAGTTTTAAGGGTGAAAAAAACCTAAACATTAGTTTAGAGAAACATTTTGGACAAATTTAATATCCTTTACTTGAGGCGTTTTCAATACAAAACCAATTTTAAGCAAACCAACATTAGAAACACATAGGCACTTATATCTGGTGCATAGTGAGGGAGAGAGTGAGATTTTGGGCCAGTATACAGTCAAACAATTGCCTTATGTATAACTAATTCACAAGTAAGGCACTCTTTACAGGTGTTTATTTGTTTATCACGGTTCTCTATTTAGAATTGGTTGTATTGGTTTTGTATTGAATGATCCTTCCTTTTATTAAATCACTAAGACATTTTTCATACCAACATATTGTTTTTTCTGCACATACATTTCAGCATATTGTCCAAAATGGAAAAGTATCATAAAACCTTATATGATTTAAGTTATTTTGGACAAAAGTTATCAAGCAAGATAAGTTTTTTCTGCATATGCATTTCAGCATATTGTCCAAAATAACTATCAATGTAGTAAACTACATTGTATTTTGCCATTTTTGTAACAACCATGTTTGATTTGTGGCAGAAAAAACACATTCAGAAATCAATAACACAACAAAATCCTCATCAAGCAACAATCTCACTATGAACTAATCTCAAATGGGTCTAAAAGATTGAAACTTTTCAAGAAAATATTGAAAAAATTCTCAAGAAAAGCGAACAATCATTCCCTAATATTGAAATTAAAGCTATAAGTCACAAGCAAATTCCAAAAACGATGCATTTTCATAGAGTTTTAAAGGGATCTAAGAATGATAGATCCAGATCTATAACCCACATAAAGATCTGCAAATCATCACACAGGATTAAAAAACAAAATTGGAAGAAACCCCAAATCATAAATCGACCTATGAATCCCAAATTCACAATAGAAAGCTACAAAATTACCATTAAAATTGTCTGAATGCAAGCAGTCTTCTGTTACACATGTTTTCCCCTAAAGAATTGAAGGCAAATGAAGCAGCCAGAACGCTGAAGAAGCAGGTGGGTCTTAAAGATCAGAACGTATATACACGCATATGTGTGTATGTATATATCAAAAGGAAGAAGTTGATTGAAGTTTCAGGGACAACAATGGACATGGTGTTCAGATAGACAGAGAGAAGAAGACAACATGACAGAGAGAGAGGAAGAGAGTGGTGCTAATCTCTT
>BJCN01330972.1:4819-18248 GCA_018326445.1 Flaveria brownii
GGGGGGGTAGCTGAGGGGGAGTGAAGCGAATAGAGATGGCAACACAGGAGAGGTAAGATGGGGAGGTGGGGTGGTGGTGGTGAGAGGAGAGGTAAGATGGGGAAGATGAAGATGGATTTAAGGATGGAGAAGAGGTTAGAAGATCTCAGAAGTGGCAAGTCCATATTTTCTTCATGCAGACCTCATGAAGACGTTTTTTAATGAAACGTCTTCCAAAAATCAAACAATCTGCGCACTCAAAAGCTCTTCTCGCGTCTGCGTGCGCGCAGTTAAAGAGGTGGGGAAGAGCTTTTGGCAAAAAACAAACGGCACCTTAGGCTTCAAGCGGAAGATTCTTGGATTTTGTACACCTTTTTGGGTCTTATTTTAGCTAGTTTATTCTTTTCTTGTTGCTTAACTTTGTAACCCTATTATTCTCTCTATTTACACTTGAATTGTAATTGTAACTAGTAGACCATATGGTCGAATGAATCAAAACCTCGACTGACAAATATATAACCTAAACCCAAAAGAGAAAACACTATTCATCAAAGTTTGGTTTTAATATAGAGTTAATTTTTCACAATGTATACTGAGAGTAGAGCAATAAGAATATTTTGATTGCATCCCATGGTAAGTTTCACATCGAAACCGGACAATGTAAAACCTTGTCTCGTGTTTTATCATATGCAAATGATTGTGAATGTGCTTGCTTTACCTGAACCTCTAACAGTGACATTGATTATTTAGCCTACATAATAGCATGGTGTACAAGTAGATCCAACAACTGAAGCATATTCAATTTGTTTCATCCTTTTAATCTCCTCATCCTTACTAGAAAATTGAGATTAATTAAAGACTATGTGTTGTAAATAAGGAACCTTGCTTGGAATGTTGCATACAAACATGTTTAGTAACATTTTCAATATACACACTATGATTTAAGCTAATAAGTTGACATGATCTATTTCGATAATCTTTATTCCTAAAATATATATAGTTTCATAAAAATCTTTCATTATGAAATACTTCTTAAGCGAAGACTTAACATTCTTCAAGGTTAAAATGTCATTTCCGATAAGTAGTACGTTATTGATGTACAAGAAAACAACTCTGCTCCTACTACATTTTATGTAAACATTTGACTCGTATAGTTACATTGATTTTTTTTTCATTATAATTTTTTTTTTCAACTTCTAGATGTTTGCAAGCTATCTATCATATTCAACATTCAATGTAATAGATTTATAGTTAGTGGGTTCGTATCGATAACTAAATAAACTTCATCTTTATACATAAGAAAAACCATATATATCTCAATACATTGAGGAACTCTACAAGATCTATGAATGTTTTGTGTTACACCTGGTACCAACATCTATAGGTTCAATCTCAACAATTTCTTGTTAGTGTGGTGGTTACAACATTAAGTTCATGTTTTTGGGGTTCTTGAATATCAATTTCATATTTTTTTTCGCTTGCACATCTTTATAGAAAATTTTCTTTTAAGCAAACTTTTTACATGCTTGATAACAACTATATCATCCGTATGATTATAGAACTAATATGCTTTTGGTTTGCGAGATATATCCGACACAGATACACATGGGTTCTAACTTGTTGGAAGTCTCATGTTTAACGTAAGCTCACAACCTCACAATCCAAAATTGAATAAGTTTTGGAGTTTTTCATAACATATATTATAGTGTCTTATCCAATCTCCTGGATGAAACCATATTAACTATATGAGTATCCAATTTAAGACATACCACAAAAAGTTTGATTAATGTTTACTTTAACAAAATTTATATTAATATTTCACACCCCAAAGTTACTATGACACATTATTGTTTGAATCATATCTAAAAATGTGCAAATTCTTCTCTCTATACCTTTTATAAAAATTATGATTAATATTTACTTTAACAAAATTTATTTTAAACATAAAAAATTATTAAAAAACATTTTAAAAATATTAAAAAAAACATTAGAGACGCTTCAAGATATTGACCCGTAGTATTTTTCCCAAATAAGCTTTTTCTCCTTCTTGACCATTTTATGATCTTGGCCCCTTAAGTGGTCAATGTTGGTCAAAAGTAGTTTCAAGTAGATGCCTCTGACGTTTTTTTTTTCATATCGACCTTAATCAAACTAATGTCATTAAACCGGTCAATCTTATTCGTCACGTTATTCAAACTTTGTTTATAATCTTGCTCCATGTTTGAGGATGATGGACGCTTACCTTTGTTGCGGTCTCTATAGGTCAGACGAATCGGCTCTTTTTGAACCTCAATCTCATCATCAGTGTCCTTGAGGTTAATATGTTTTTTTTTAATTTATCATTTTTTTTATAAAAAATGGTCACCTTTTGTGTATTTGTGTGTGGGGGTGGGGGTATTAAAATAGAGGGGCCAATGGTAACATTTTTTTGGATTCAAATGTGTCCCGTTACTAGCAGCAGTACACTGTTCTAGGCTTGACCAGCCTATGTGGCCATGGTCAAGCCCCCCTCACATATCAATACGCTTGCCAACGAGTCCTAGATCAACTGATTTATGAGGAGGCACCCTATGACTTTTTAAAGTGGAGGTCATGGGTTGGAGTCTCACTAGGTGCAATATGTTCCAAGTGAGCCAAGAGTTTTATCACAGTGGGCCTTGGGTGGTGGGTTTCCCTTGGAATGGTGGGCGAGTCGGGTCATCAGCTCTGTCTGTGTTCGCGGGCGTGGTTGGCCTTTCGCTAATGGGTTTACCTGGGTGACCTGGCTTAAAATTATTCATTGGCCGTTAAAAAAAACATATCAATACGCCTAGCGCCCCAACCTTAGGGAAAGAACAAGCATTTTCTAGAATCTCCACCTTGATACTTTTCTAGTTTCGCTGATTGTCTTGCTCTATCTTCTTGCAAGGTCATCTTGCCGCACTTTGTTGTCGAGGAGACGGTTTAAAGGTACCTTTAACGGTGCTTAGGTAGCCTCATCTGAAGGAACAAAAGGGAGTGGAAACTGTCAGAGTGGGCATCCAAAATCAAACGAAGTTCTGACATCCGAGTTTTCAGACGAGCCAAAACAGGCTTGGGTTGGAGCCACACTTGCAAACAATATTTGAAATATATATATATTTTTAATAGGACATACAGGTGTTTAAACATGAGATTTTGTTAAAGTAAAAAATGAAGGTTTTAGAAGATGAGTGAGAATTTGATTTGATAATGATTTGGCATGTTTTTTGATGTTTAAATGCATTTCTTGGAGATGCTCAAGAGATGAAAGAGAATGGGAGGATGCAACTCGAGGGCACTACGGTTGGGGTTTTATTTATCTTATTTATCAAAAGAGTATGATAGTAAGAAAAATATTGATCACTATTTAAAAATTTAACTACATTCTAATGGCGGTTAGTGGAAATGTCGTAAATTGTTACAACTCTATACACACGTGTTGGGGGTGGGGTGGGGTGGGGGCACCCTATTTGTTTTGGTAGTGTTATATATACGTGAAAATTCCGACCGTTCTCGTAAAAAATTTTGCAATCGTCCCCAATTGCCCCTTAATTCCTAAATGTCAATCTTTTAAGTTGTACAAACAATATTAGACATATGCTTAATTAAATTATACCCAATATCTAACATATAACCAGTTACAAATTCTCAATTCCGATCACTACGCCGCCACTTCTGACCGTTGCTTTTTCGATCATCATTTCCGGTTGCCGCACCAAGGTAAAATTATTGAGTATTTGAGAGTTTTAATGTTTTATATAGTTACTTTTATTGTTTAAATGGCTATTTGAGTAGAAATTAAGGAATAATATGGACTAGGATTTAAAAGATTACAAAATACAAAATCTTCAATTATAAATTTATAACTTTGATTTATAATCATTAGAATAAAAATTTTAAATTTTGGTTATGACTTGACCCGTATTATATAGCGATACCCGTATGACCCGTAAAAAAATTTCGCCCCCATTATAAAAATTATGGGTTCGTCTATATCCATGCATAGAGAATAATTAATGTAATTAGTTATAATTAATTACAAAAGGTATAAACAGAAACATACATAAAGTGTTATTTACTCTGGTTTAAATAACAATACAAGATATATAATGAAATAACATATTATTTACTCTAGTGAAATAACGATACAAGATATATATGATGAAGTAACATAATTGATATGGATTTTTTGTAATCTTGTTAACTTTTAATGCAGTTCCAAAGATAAGTTTTTAACTTTTAATGTGAAAACTCCAGCCAATGTTAGCATTCCACGTCATCTTATGTCAAAGAGAGAAGCCCAAGAGTCATTTGCAACAAAAGCCCCCAGCCATCCGATCAGCCTCTTGATCAACGTTTGTGATTAGACTAACATTGTAAATTCATTTTGGCTTGATACAAGTATGTCTGTATTTAATTTTCTTAGAGAAAAAGAAGCGTGAATTAAGTTATCGAAAAATCTTAACATGGGTGAATATTACTAACTTGGTGATACTAACAACTAACCAGCCGTTCAAAAAAAAAGTTACCGAAAAATCAACGTCCAATTTGAGCTTCATCTCATTGCACAAAAACGTATTATCGTCTAAAACAGTGTATACAAATCATCTCATTCTTAAAAAATACATCACATAATTATTGTATACGCAAATAACATATGAAAGACAACTACCCGGTCTAAAGTTTTCTCTTATTCTCATGCAATCTTTTCACTCTATATGTATGTTTCTCTCTCACCCTTGTCTCTCATAGGGACACACTTTCTCCCATGGACCGTGGCCGTGACAATAGTTTTTACGATGGCGATCAAGGTGAGGAGTTGCCAAATTTTCTGAATTCGCACGCATTTCCTCTAAATTCTCCTTCGTGGTATACACCCACTCCTAAATTGGCATCTCCACATGGTTTTATATGGAATCAAAGTCACCAAAGCTCAAAGAATTACAACCAAATATTCACCCCTTCAAATGCATTTGGTGAATTTTCTTCTTCTAGTCGAATGAGTGGCAGCGCGTACGTAGAAGCTGGAGTCCCTGCTATACCAACTTTCGACACGGATCAACAATTAGATGTTGATAAGATGTTGAGAAATTATCCAAACATAGACTTTACAAACCAAGTGATCAATTCTTCAAGCCAGATAGCTGATGGTGGATTGAACACATCTAGGAGTTATACAAAGAGGCATTGGACAAATGAAGAAGACAAGTTAAAAATATATTCTTGAGTTTTATTTATTTATTAGTTTAATTTGTTTTGTTGATGCTAAAGTTGACATTCATATGTGTGATTTTATGAAGCAAACTGAATGCACTTGTGTCCGAGTTTGGGACGAAAAACTGGACTCTGATCTCTGAGTTCATGGGCAGTAGAGCTGGGAAACAATGTCGCGAGCGATGGTTCAACAATCTGCGTCCTAATATTAAGGTCTTTTATCTTACTTAACTGGTTATGCTATTTCTTCTGTTCATTTTCTTTAAGTTCCAGTTTCATTTTATGTGTTCAACAATCGTGAGCGATGGTTCAACAATCCAGACACTCTTTAATCCTTGAATGTGAATTTATGGTTTGTCCATTCTAGTATTTTTATTTTAATTATTTTTTTTAATTTCTTCCTTTAATGTGAATTTATGGTTTGTCCATTATTTATTAAATTGAGCGTTCTTTGCTTATCATTTGTATTTCTTTTTCCTTTTCCAAGACCTTTAGCATATAATGTGATTTTCTTTCATAACTTGTAATATTTAATATCTTTTTTACTATAATTATACCGTTTTGTATAACTTTTTGTTAACATTCTTATAAAAATTTATTGAAACTAGGTTATATCTAAAATAAATTTATGTTGATAAAAGTTACATTTAAGAGACAAAAAACAACAGCTTGGTTTGAAATATAATTTCTGTTGATATTTACAAAAAAAAAATTAAACAAACTGTGTAGTTTGATT
Source organism: Flaveria brownii (assembly GCA_018326445.1). NCBI lineage: Eukaryota > Viridiplantae > Streptophyta > Magnoliopsida > Asterales > Asteraceae > Flaveria > Flaveria brownii. The sequence continues at coordinate 10,749 of BJCN01330972.1, forward strand.
TATACGAAGAATAAACCTTATAAGTTATTAGTGAAAAATCAAACTATATGCTAAATAAATGAAACAAATTAAATCAAATATTTTAGATGTTGAGTTCGCTCCCTCTACTAGCAAATATAAGAAATGAGCATGTTTACACGTGATTGTCTTTTTTTGACACCAATATAGTTTTATATGCTCATTTCATGTAATTTAAGGAACCTTTTCCTTTATCATAACCGTAACAAAAGTGATTCCATCTTTCAAGTAAGAAAGGTAAAATTTCATTCTTTTCTAGCTTTAGATTGTTCCCCTATTTTCAACATGTTAAAACACCAAAAAATATGTCTATCTTGTTTCTGCTTTCAGTTAGAGGTTTGGACCGAAGAGGAAGAGCAAATTCTCATAGAAGCCCATGAGAGAAAAGGCAACAAATGGTCTCAAATCGCGAAACTCCTCCCAGGAAGGACCGAAAATGCAATCAAGAACCACTGGAATGCTGCAACAAGGAAGAAAACAATGCGGCTTAACAGGAACAAAAAATATGAACCCAACAACGCGAGGCCAAAATCTACGCTCCTACGCGACTATATTAGAAGCATGTCTTCCACCAACACCACCAAGATATCAACCACTAGCACCACCAGAAGTGACCCTCCATCCATTGACCTTATTCCAACTTATGATGAAGACTTCAGTTGTATGAAAAACATCTTTCCAACCGCTGTTCAACAAGCAGAAACCACCACCTCCAATGGGCATATGGTTCAAGCTCTAGAATATACAAATGTGAATCCCCAAGGACTTATTGGAAGTGTTGAACATGGGACTTCATATGCATCAGTTCTCATTGATGATAGCTTTGACATGCACTTTAACAATAATTACCAAACTGCCACCCCGCTTTTTTCTGATGCTTACATCTCATGTCCTGTGAGTGAGAATGATACACTTTTTAACTCGGGTGGGTCTGTTTATGCATATGGAGACATGAACATGGACTTAGCTTTTAATGCTGAAGGTAGTGGTTTCTTTAGCTCGTAAGTCTGTGATATCAACATTTCAACTGTTACTACTCGAATAGTTAAGGTTCGTGCGCGTTGGTACTACTTTATTGAGATTACTTATGTAACCAAGATAGTGTTTAAATAATCAGCTTTATATGATGTTAAAACTTGAAAACCTGATTTCAATTAGCTTTACCAAACTGGTTGGACAAAGTTTGTTGCTTATATGTTGAAGGGGCATTTTGTTGGTTAAGTTAGCGTCTTTTGAACCTGTCGTACGTGTCTTGATCAGCACACTCTAAATGTCTATTTACTTTGCTATCTGCCTCCTTAATCATATGCTAGTCTATGCTGGTCTGTGGTATCAGTAAATAAGATCCTAAAGAATCAAGTGAACATTATATAGTATAGTAGTATAATCTTGATGGTGCATGATATGAATTGTGTGAGTTGGAATGTGATGCGTATGTGGAAGAGAATGGGAATGACAACATCCACCAACCTCCTGAACTCAATACGACACATACGTACCAATACATGTATATATATACACACGGAAACACAATAAAATACACTGAATATGAGACACGCATCTGAAAAACATGAAATACACAATAAAGAAGACACATAAATACATCTGACTCTATATGCATGTTTATATAAATTTTTTAAACGGCAATAACTCAATAAGCATGTTTATATGTACAAAAAAACATGTGTCATGTGAATGTCGGAGAAGTGGTTCACATTAGTCCAAAAAAAACGTGATTCCCAAAAGCTTAACAAAAATTTTAACCACAGTGAGTGAAAAGAACCATTACAGCTACAAATGAGTGAACAATGAGTATCATAGGCATAGTTTCTAAATATTTGAGACATGACTAGCAGCAAGGACCATCCGTATATATGGTTTAAAGTCATGGTTTAATGTCCCTCAAGTGACTGACACGAGCCAGAAACCATTTAAAGATATTTGTTGCAATTTTGCTAGGCACAGGGAGTATATGATGGGTTATTAGAAATACAGATCAGCCCGCAACAAACATGACATAACTGCACTGACCCAGTTCACATGAAAGACGGATGTTGGCCCGCCCACATTGCTAAGATAAAGACCAAGAAAAACTGAAATGGGCATGCAATCATGTAAAAAAATATTTAGAAGATAATATAAATGTTACTTTTACAGTTATACACTTAAACTTAACAATTTGGCATCTTTAACTCCTGGTGTGCCTTTGGACCAGAATATATCTACTAAACATATCAGCTTGTAAATAATGGTTTTTTCAAGCCGTTTTGATCCTTTTTGGTTTACCAATTTCATTCTCCCCAGAATCATGTTTGGTTTGGCTCTTGTAACCAGTCAGAATGCAACTGGCAGAAAATATTTGACTCCCACTATGACATTTTAGCCCTTGCAAAGAATATTCCCGCGAATAAACCTGGAAGGTCACACACATAAGAACACAAATAAAACCTGAAAAGGTTGCTAGAGTGTAATTAAGATCATGTTGCTTAATGCTTACCAAAAAGTATGCTGAAAAGATTTGGCAGGCTAAGTGGAACATTAAACAACAGTAAACCAGCAATCGAGATGGGAATCTTGTTTAGAGAGCCCACTAAACTGTAAAGATCAAAACAGATTTTGATTGAAAATTTAGTCTTAAAAACAATAATCACAGTTGGTTTCTGTTTCTCAAGTGGATCTTTAACGGTTTACCTGTAAGTGGTAGGACTGGTTAGGTTTAAAAACCACATGGAAGTGAAGCTAATAGCTAATCCAAGAAGCCCGCTAACAGTTGCCACAACCCAAAACATGGGAATCTTGATTACATCCCTGAAAGCAATACATGTGATAGATGAGGGTAAGGATTTTAGCAAGTACAGAAAATGGTTATAGAAATGAAGAATTTTCTTACGCGTTGATTACATAAGTCCATTCGTCAAATATGATAATCAAGAACACACCAAGTGGTAATGATATCAAATTATTCAGCAACACCATTGAAACTTCATTTAGGGTTCCAGATCTTGTCACAGACTTGGCTGTGTCCATTATTCGTCGTAAAGTAAGCTGTTTATAAGGTGCATATAGACAAACTGAATATATTGCGATCCATGAACAATAATTAAATGAACCTTCTAATTGCGTAGAAAAATTACTAGCAATGATTTATAAGATAAAAATGAGGTTGCTTGTAGAAATGACATACTGAGTAGCTTGCAGTTAGAATGCAATTCACTAGCTGCCATGTGTAACCCGTTGCATCAAATGAGAGATCAGTGATACCACCACTTACAGCTGAGATGATCTGAAGTTATTTGATGACACAATAAAAACTTTTCATCAACATTTGTAGGATCTGACGGATTATTTTGTAACTATGTCTTCATGATCAGAAAGAACTTTTTAATAGATATCAAAATTTTGTGCAGTTAAAGTCTTAAAGACCAAGTAATTTGAGACTTAAGAAAACTTTAGCTTAGGAAAACAGAAGTGCATACCATAAGAAACATAGCAGTCCACACTTTCTGGCTTTGTCGCTTACGGAATATGTAGAGTTCACCAACTGCTGTTAGTATGTTTGTCATGTTCTTCAAGATAGTGACCATTGCAATATTTATGTACTTCAAACTGAAAATATTCACCAGAAAACATCAAAAATATACCACTAGAAGACTAGATATGAAAGTAAATATTGATTATTTCGATATAAACAAGAAACACATATAATTTTATTCTACTATTTCGGTTTATTCTAAGGAATCAGGACTTCTTGTAATGACATACCTATACATGCCTGAAACAAGCATGCCCACAAATATCAAATTAACTGGTATCCACACCTTAACCAGCTTCCAGTTAAGCTTTTCTAGTGAAACTGCCCCACATAAACCCAAAAAGATAACTATGATAGAACAGATGAGATTCTGCAAGAATAACATGTACAAATGAATGTTAAGATTTCAAAACGCTTGCATCAGTTAAGCATGATTCGTGATGGGCATAACATGATATAAATATATACAAAGATATGTATTATATATTGGTGTATATCTAATCAAACAGGACCAGAGTTACCTGATAAAACATCAATGATATTCCAGCATTAAAAGCATAAGTTGAAAGAACAACTTTGTTGAGCAATATCATGCTGCAAGAAGAGAGACAATATGCAGCTCCAGAAATCAACGGTCCAGATTTAACTTTTGGTTCGTGAGCCTTCCTTTCATCTGTGTGAACATTGGGTTCTTCGCTTTCAGACATGACCCAACTGCCTCTAGTTCTGCATAGACCATTAAACACTTCAGTTGGTTACCATCAAAAGTAAGGACAGTAATTGCAATAAAGCGAAATGTGAAGTGCTTGTATTTTTTACTTCTGCACAAGAGGTTCCACTATTGAACATGCTGTATGACATTATTGTGTCACGGTACCTTTCATTTGTTCCTCTGCGTTCAGTAGTTGATAATATTTCTTCATGTGGCAGCTTTCCTCTAGGAAGAAAACCACCAATGAGCCGGCGCACCACATTTACTTTCCCTCCATGTGGAGAAATCTCAAGTGAAGAATTGAAATCTGATTCCTTGACATCAGGATTAATAGTAACATTCAACTTTAAGTCAGTTGTCATTGAAAAGAAGCTAGATACCTGTTGTCAAAGTAGGTTATCAGAAACAAGTGTAACACGCTTAATAAACAAAAAAGCATTAGAAGTTTAAACCTATCATTTTGAACATCACCATACATGACAAAAGCCTACTTACTTACTAAGCTATTACACTTGCCAATAACCAAAACCACGAATCAGACTAAAGAAGAACTCAGATTGTATCTTAGGACCTTGCATGACAAGAATTCACAGTAACAAATCTTTCTCCACGATTAAAGCTTTTGCACAAATCAACTCAACAAATCAGACACTATACTACAAGTCTAAAAGCATATCTTTCGAGCAAAAAAAAACAAGCACTAATATAACACCACATTTGCTAATCATAAGAATTTATTTCATACATGAATTCAATACAATTAAACCTGAATTCACCACATAAAACCATTTCATGTCAATCAAGAACACCAACAGGAACACCAAAACAAATAATAAATACAAAACATCTTTCCTAAAACCATTACAAAATCAGAATCATCTACAGGAGAGAAAGATCTTACACAGTTTAATCAAAACTGTTTCACAACTTCAGAGTATCTTCAATTACAACAGAAACCGCCTAATTACGAACCAAATTATAAAAATAAACTGGACGCGTGAAACCCTAGGTGGACGTATGAACTGAACCAAAACTGCTGTGAGAATCACTCAAAGGCGAAAGATAAAAACACCAGCGTGCAACTGAAGTTCAGTAGCTTCTTAGGTTTGCTTACGAACACTTTACGAATCATTATACGAAACGAAACATCATCAAATAGCGAGATTCCACGGAAAATGAGGCGCCATCGGAAAGTCAACATAAGATCGCACATCATCGGTTGCTTGAGCGACAAGTGTTGATGCATGTGTGTGAATGTGAGGGATCTGTGGGTGGTGATAGATTAAATTATTGAAGTGACGAGATGTAGAAGAAAGTTTGTGGTTAATAAATGAGACTGTGAAGAGCAGCAAAGTGTTGAGGTGGGTGTGAGTGAGACAAGTGTGGCGGTGGAACGGTGGGTGGTGATGGTGGTTTTCGCCGGAGAAGATGGCGCCTTTTTAGCTTTTAGCTTTAGTCTAGATATGAACATGTTGTTTTTGGGCTTTTTGAGATTTTGGGCTTTTATATAATTTGGATTTTGGGATGTAGGTTAAGCCCATAGTTTGAAAGAGAGAAGCAATGCAAGTATTTATTGGTCCATGAGGTAGTTTAAATTTTAAGGATTAGTTCAATCTGGGCTTGTTATGGTTTTTATGGGCTTGAATTGCATAAGTTAAGCTAAAAGGCCCGTTATCTAAACGGTAAACAGGAGTACAGGACCCAAACGAGTCATTGTGACTTGTGAGAATTTGTTGATGTTTAAGACAATTTTTAGTAATACAACGAGGGCTAGCGAGCAGCGACCTTTCTGTTCGGAACCCTAGATCACGTTGGTGGGCGGGTTATGTGTTGGGTTCATGAACCCGTGAATGAAACTGAGGAAATTCCAAAGTTACCATTTCTTGATTTTTTTTTATTCCTACCAAGCCCGGGGTAGTTTATGGTAAGAAAAATATGATGATGCTTTAAATTTTTAGGGTAGTTTTGAATTCAAATGAGAAGACGTTATATCATTGGATGGGTAAGAAAGATAGTGCCCCTTTCACCCTTAGAACACATGGAATACGCCCCAAAATTGTTTGTCTAGTACTATGGACATGATTCATACACTTGACACGTGGACTTTGGTTACCACATCTGTCGTTGTGATTTAGATGCACATAGATTGGTCTTTGCGAACTTGGTTCTCACAGTCTTGTGTTATCAGAATTCATATGTGTATGAGCATGTATTGGTGCAAGAAATTTGAGATCGTTGACTTTTATTCATTAATATGCACACCTATTCGGTGCTTTTACTGATTTGGTTGTTTTTAGGGTACCATAGGCTTTAAGGTACCTCCATGGTTAATCTCTGTGGCGGCCCCTTAAACATTTATCTGAATTTTTGTTTAAATAATTTAATAAATGTTTTGGGGTTAAAATTCAGTTATAAAAACCTTTGCCATTTCATTTAAACTTGTGAACATCTACTAAGTGTCCATACTGTTAGTGGTGGTGGCCCATGCACATGTGCATGGTTAGTTGACCCACTACATTATTGACCCACTCCATAGGAGTAGTGGAGTCATTTACTTTCCTTGTTTGTTGTGGTAATTAGCCACTATCCCTTGTTTGTTGTAGTAGTTAGCCACCATCCCTTGTTTCATGTTCTTGTTTATGTATTTATAGCCATTGAGGCTTGGTAATGAGAATCATCAAAGTGTTCAAGTGCAAACCAGAGATATAATCTATCATCTGGTATCAGAGCACCTTGATCCGTGAGAAAGTGTACCAAAATGAGTGATGAAAAGCTAAAGATCCCGGTGTTCGATGGGCATTACGAACACTGGAGTGAAATGATGGAGAATTTGTTGCGTGCAAAGCAATTATTGGAGCTGATAGAGACAGGAATCACAGAACCGGCTGAGGGAGTCCCGCAATCGGATGCACAGAAGAAGAAACTCAAGGAATTGCGTGTAAAGGATATGCAAGTCAAGCATTATCTTTATCAGGCAATTGATCGGGTAACATTTGAACAAATCCTTAACAGGAAGAGTTCAAAATCGGTGTGGGAATCCATGAAGAAACGGTTCGCGGGAAACGCCCGTGTGAAGAAGTCTATGTTGCAGAAACTACGAAGAGACTTTGAGGTGCTCGAAATGAATCAAGCGGAGACAATCTCAGAGTACTTTGGACGAGTGTTAACCGTCTCCAATCAGATGAGGAGTAATGGAGAGAGTATGGCAGACTCTAAGATTGTTGAGAAGGTCCTTCGT
>BJCN01331017.1:3453-16628 GCA_018326445.1 Flaveria brownii
ATGAGCGCCCAACTTTCGTTGGAATTTCCTAGATTCGCTAAGTCTTAATAGTTTTCTCGAACACAGCAGTTTAGCTCAAGCGAAACTACAGTTTCGCTCAAGCGAAAACTACAGTTTCGCTCGTTGAAGGGACAGTTTCGCTAGTTGAAGGTACAATTTCGCTGGTTGAAGGCTTAGTTTTGCTAAGCGCGAAACCCAGCTCGGATCTCACCAACAATCATCATTTTTCATTCAGATTTCATACCTTTTACGTCCAAATCTTTGCTTTATCATTTCTATGCCTAGATTTAAGCTTTTTACACCATTTTATATGTAAAAATGGATCTTTTTAAGATTTCTTTCTAAAACCCTAAAACTCAAAACTTTGCAGAATCGAACGAGATGGTTTCGGGATGTTTCTTACCTTGATTTTAGCCTTTTCCTTGCTGATTAACCTTCAGAAATGACCGGATTTCGATTCCAAGCCACAACACCACAACCCTTTGATATCTTGATCTTTCTCTCCTTTCTCTCTCTCTAGAATATTTGGATGATTATGTTGAAAAAGGAGGAAATTAGGGCTGATAAGGATGCTTATATAGAGTCTTTATGGGCCTTAAACCCACTAATCTCTTGAGCCCATGGATTTCATATCCAATACTTCCATTTTTATCACTAATTACCCATTATTTATATAATTACCATTTTTCGACTTTTGGGATGTTACAAGCTAAAATTAATTTAACGACCCCTCAAGGAATTCGCAACAAAGGTTGCGGAATGAATCGACGTTCAATTGGACCGGGGGAGAAGGCTGTCGAGAAGAGCATGAAAAAGGCAAGATTGTGCAACATGTATAAGGAGTATGCGCACCATGATTCAAGGAACTGCACTAAGAAGGCTAAGGCTGGTCCCGCCGACATTCCCGAATAGTTTGTGCAATTTAGTTTTTTTTGTTACCACTTTCTGGTGGGTAACGTATCTCCATTACTGGTTTTTTTTGTTATCACTTTCTAGTGGGTAACGTATTATCAGACGACTTATCGTCACAAGTTAGCATTGGCTAATGTGTGTACAAACCATTAATAACTTATATCATTTTGTTTCTTATCATATGTTTTTTGGTTACTCTTTTCAGAAATTGGGTAACGTATATACATATGGTGTTTGAAACAACTATGATTTTCTAACAATGTTAGATGTATCTTTTTCACGGTTGATGTTTTTCTTTGGTACCAATGTATTATAATTTTTAACACCTGCAATTTTTATTTTTCTAGTATACTACATTAAGTTACACTAGTATTTGTAACTAGTAAAACCTTACATCAACTTACACCATCCTCAATGTTACACCTTTTCCTAACTACATTACAGAAAGAAGAAGTTTTGTTTCTTTTCTACTATATTATACTTTAATTTGTTGGTTAGATTAAATTTGCTTACATCAATTTACACCAGCCTCAATCCCACCGTATGTCCAACCATTGTTCACTGTAAGCACAATTGTCATTAATTTTTTGTTATTTCAACAAGAATATAACTACTAAATGACTGCTCTTTATATAAAAACACGTTTTAGTGTAACTTATTTCATTTATAGACTACATCAATTGTATGGGACAATTTTTAGGTTATTTAAATATACACTACAATTTAAACAAACTAGAAATTTATAACGAATTGTGTAATCAATTTTATAGGTTTTGAATAGGTCAACATTTTATTTTTCAAGTACATTAATGTAACTTATATGTTTTTACCTTTTTTTATTATATTAGTATCCATAAAAATAAAACAACTACATCAACTTACTGGTATTTTAATTTCGCATTTGTTAAGATGTTTTACTTTAAATTTTTATATTGTACCTAAGTTTTTGTAAACAACCTCGTTTGAAAATGTTATACCAACTTAATCCATTAAAATGAACCATATTTTACATGAGCTACGCAGAATCTTAAGTATTTAAAAGTAAAACATACATAGTTAATTTTAATATCATTAATATTAAACATCCCAAAAGGTAGGTACTACATTACTAACTTTGTTTTCATAGTATAAACGAGTCATGCCCAATATAAATTACAGCACAGTAACAAACAAATATCATCTTCAGCATAACATCACTTAAGATATGATACTGTGCGCGGCATCCATCACTTTTTCTTGTGCACGTTTATATCGGACAGTACAATTCTTGCGGCATATTTCTTTCTCAGAATTTTAATCTGACTCTTCAGTGTTCGTTCGTTATTCTTGAACCCGCAGTCAAAGTTCGCCCCGTTCCTGCCGATGAACATCTCCATATGGCGCATTGTAAATATTCCACAATCCGTGTAGTTGCTTTTAGTGGCCCATTCCAACTCAAGTCTGTTGATGTTTGTACTTCCAATTCTTCCCGCCTTACCATTCCCCCATTTAAGCAAGTATTGAGTAAAAATATGTTTCTGCCAATTTTCCACAGACAGGTATGAAATTTGTTATTTTATACAAATATAACAATGTTTCGACGTGTGTAAGGAGGAAACAAGTATGTAGCAACTCACCACTTTGTAGTGTGTATCTTTTTTCTGATACTCGCCGTGGTCACTTAGTTGAACAATGCTTTCATTAGGGTCCATATTGTCAATGACAAAACTTGATGGGTTCTTAAAGTCAAACACTACCAGGTAGAAATGTTTCTTTTCCAATATAGGAAAGAAAACTAGATCGTACCATTTGAGATTTCTCTGGCTCTCCTCCCTCCCTAACGCTTCGAAGATGTTATTGGTAAATGTCCTCAAACATTTTTCCTCATTGATGAATAGCCACTCCATCTGCACAAACAAATCATGATGAAGCATTGAATTTTTGTAACTATTGTAGATTACTTTACCAGTTTTGCACTTATGAATGGCTGGTGGCATAAAAATAGCCTATGTGGTGATTCTAGACTTCTTAACTTTTCCTCATTATTCAACATAACAGCCCAACAGTCAATGATGTTGCCATAAACCTCCCTACATGGCTCCAAGGTCCTTAAGATACAGATTTCTGTTCTTACCCCAAATTGTCTGTCAAAAACCTGGTCGCTTCAATAGTGAAACATTATTTGTCTTATCAATTTAATGCTAAAGTAAACAGTAACACCTTTTTACTAAATCTTTTCCCTTTTTTACTTGTAAAGTTTTCATTTTTCTACAATTATTTATTTGCTAATCAAATATCTTACCTTGGATTTCCCTTGAAGATTAAATCCTATATCGCCTCTTCTTCCTTCGTGAATAAGTGATCAATTGTCGTCTCCTTCATAAAATACGATGATTTTCCTGACGAGGAAACCACTCTTGTTCTTTTTAGATTTTTTCTAATCCTTCTTTCTTTTTCATTATTCTCGCCTCCATATTTTCCATAAACAACATATATTAAGCGAACGGTAATTATTTTTTTCTGCTTAAGTATTCATGTATTGAACAGTTATTACTTCCACAAGGTTTTGTTTCTTTTCCTTCCTGCATTAATCCCAAGCTATAGGTTGGTGCTTTGATCCGGGTCAACTTTTTCTTATCACTAATTTTACTTTTACCTTCCCACCTAAAATTGTGAAAAATATTTATATGTATATAATCTAATTTTACACATCAAAAAACATGAAATAAAATACGTCAACAAAAGACCGATTCAAAAGGGAAAACTGAGACATTCCCTATGCAATGTAAGTGGGTGTAACATGTGTTATTAAATTTCATAACACTACCTTCGTTGTCTAAAACTTCTTTCTCCTTGTGAATCAAGCCTAAACAGTCAATTGGTGTTTTAACTTTGCATGACCTATCAACTATAAAGACAAAATATTACGACGCAAACTAAGAAAGCTTCATTATCCCTAGAAGATTTCATGAATTATTTTTTTTAAATGTAATGTCATATAATATATTATAATGTAATGTATATTAAAAATGTACCTTTTTCTTCACCCCCACTTTGATCCTCCTGTGTTAACCCCAAACTGTAAGACTGGTCACCAAAGTTGTCTGCCTTGTCTACTATAGAAGAGCACACCATCATTCAAAGTCAGCATATTTTTTTACATCATTGTACATTCACTTCTTTTCTTCCTTTTCTATATTTTTCCTGTTCTAAGTTTATGTAATTTAAATTGCTTCAAATTTATACTGCAAGACAGTGTAATGTAATATTCTTCTTGAATAATATGGAAGCAAATCAAAATATTAAATTTACCTCTTTTTTCACCCACTTTTTCAGCATCCTCTGTAATCACCAACCTGTAAGAAGGTGCATCCAAATTGCTTGGCCTATCATCTATACAGAAGTAAACATTAATTTAAGTACTTATAGAAATTTAAATGTAGGCCTAAACGTGTTTTGAAGCATCAATTTTTAATGTAACTGCGTCTAATAATGACGATAATAAATGTACATTCCTATTTTCTCACCTTTTTCTCCCCTACAGTTTGTTCATCCTATGTTAAACCCAAGCTGTATGACGACGCACCATAGTTGCATGCCTTTTCTACTATATATCAGGGGACCATCATTCCCAGTGGAAAAAATTTTCATTCATACTTTGTTACACACGTATGTAATGTAAATTGCTGCAAAATTTAGTACAGCCTACAATACTATAATCCAATTAATCATAAACCTCCATTTCTATATACTCACCACTTTTGATTGATTTCTGATGTGTTTTTAATGTAAGATACTATAATAGCCAACTAATTTTTTTCAACCAAACTGGCATGACTTATCTTCAATACAAGTAGCCCTATAATAGTCACAGTCAGCAAACTATAAATTAATTTTAAAAACTCCATAATATGTGGACAGACAGCAATTTATTCTTACCGTTTAACTGACGTCCTTCTGTATATTCTTGTGTCAACCCAAGCTGTAAGATGGTGCAGCGTAGTTGACTGTCTTTTTCAGTGGCACTAAAACACAAAAATATAACCCAATTAATCATAAACCTCCACTTCTATATACTCACCAATTTTGACTGTTTTCTGATGTGTTTTTAATGTAAGATACTGTAATAGCCAACTAATTTTTTTCAAGCCAACTGGCATGACTTATCTTCTATACAAGTAGCCCAATAATAGTCAGTCAGCAAACTATAAATTAATTTTAAAAACTCCATAATATGTGGACAAACAACAATTTATTCTTACCGGTTAACTGAGGTCCTTCTGTATATTCCTGTGTCAACCCCAAGCTGTAAGATGGTGCAGCGTAGTTGACTGACTTTTTCAGTGGCACTAAAACACAAAAATAAAACTTTGATGTTATGTGTTTTATGTTTGAAAACTTCTAAAAAGTAATCATTTAAGTGTTTACCTTTGATTCTTTTTTCCTCCAATTGTTTTGGCAAACTCTGATAGCAAGACTTTATGATTCACAGCTTCTTTGTGTTCGTCATTTTCTTTTCTCTCCAAACCTAAGTTGCATCATAGTAAAAAATTCATAATTTGAACAACAAGTATATTCCTACTTCATTTTGTATTTAGTTTAGACTTCATACTTCATTATGTACGTAGTTTAGACGAACCTTTAACTTTGCTATTTTTTCCCTCATCTACCGCTCTATCCACCACATCTTTAATCAAAATTGGTTCTATGATTTTGTCCACTTTTGCCACGAATTTGTAAGGATTGTTTCTTATTTGACTTTTAGTGTAACCTGTCAGAAACAAAGTGTTTATCAACCCTACTATCTCTACAAAAATAAGGAATTTAAAGTAATTATGATTCACTCGACTGCACCTTTTGATAATATAGGACCACATTCTAATATAACATTTTCCGGTTCATCTTTCTTAATTTCTGCAACATGCTCTCCCCCTTTCTTTAAACTACTGGAGTGCGTATTCCCAGTGCTTCCTTCTAACTTATTTCCATCTACAAAAAAAATTACTTATAATGTCCAACGATATTTCACAGAAATTTGACACAATGCAATTACATTAGTATAACCATATCTTTGTCCTCAATTAATAAATTAAATATCTTATGTTTATCGCACTTAATGTTTGTATTTTGCCAGTAAAGTACATAACATGGCACATATGTAATCTATTAATTCAAGTAACGTAGAAATTAGTAAACAAAGCATACTTATACCTGGACATCTCACTTCCTTTTTTCCATATAGCAGTGCCGACGGATTGTCATCAATTACGTTCTTAATCTTTGTATTTGCAAGGAAAAGATCGTCGTCGCTTGGCCCTGTACTTGATTTTCCAATACAATTTATTAGTGTCAAACGTTTCACTTTCCTTCCAATATTTTTTAGTAAATCTTAATTGTTGTATACACTTTCATTACTTACCATTATTCTTATTGATGTCTTCATCATCCATAACATCATCTTCTTCACTTTCTATCAATGGTTGTCTTTTTTCATTGACATCCATACAAACTTTAAATATTAAATCATGCAACCCCCTGATCGGTCACATCTTTGTCTTGATCTTTCTCAACTTCATCTTTGTCTTGATCTTTCTCACATCTCACTTCCTTTTTTCCATATAGCTGTGCCGACGGATTGTCATCAATTACGTTCTTAATCTTTGTATTTTGAAGGAAAAGTTCGTCGTCGCTTGGCCCTGTACTTGATTTTCCAATACAATTTATTAGTGTCAAACGTTTCACTTTCCTTCCAATATTTTTAGTAAATCTTAATTGTTATATACACTTTCATTACTTACCATTATTATTATTGATGTCTTCATCATCCATAACATCATCTTCTTCACTTTCTATCAACTGTTGTCTTTTTTCATTGACATCCATACAAACTTTGAATATTAAATCATCCAACCCCTGATCGGTCACATCTTTGTCTTGATCTTTCTCAACTTCACCTTTCATTGGAGAACAAAGTGGTCTCGGTTTATGGTTGAATACGCATTTAAATTCATAGAGTAATCTTTCAACTCCATCTTTTTCTGCTTCTCTGACTTGCATTTCTAATATTCCCAATTCAAGTTTTGCTTTCAATGTGATTGTTTTCGTCATAATCTCTTCAAGTTGTGCTAACCTCCCCTGTTAGGTTTTTCAAAAATGCATAAGATGTTAATGATCTCATAGATTAAACTTGTACTGAATTATTTATTTCTTACCTCTTTAACATCCTCAAATGTTTCCTTTCTATATAACCCTGTCCTCTTTTCTTTTCCTTTCCCCCAAACATCAGGGGAAATTCCTAGTAACTCACCTTGACCAAACCCACCCTTTTTTATTTCTAATTTTTCCCGTAATTTCAACTTGTCCAGATTCCATGTTTGAATACTTGGTTTCGAATAATCTTCATCCATTCCCTTACATCTCATTGCACGCACGTACAGCAACTGCAATTAACAATCGTTATTGTATGTAATAAAAATTTTTTACAGTTATGTAATGAAAATATTTACTACTGAAATTACTTACAATAATGTAAACAAGGTGTGGACACAACACAGTTACAATAATGTAATGATCCTCACAAACTAATAAACTTTTCTTCAGACAACAAAAGACAATTATTATAGTATCTAATACACTTTTACAATAATGTAATGAAAATATTCAACATGAAATTACTTACAGTAATGTAAACAAGATGTGGACACAACACAGTTACAATAATGTAATGATCCTCACATACTAATAAGTTTTCTTATACTATCTTAATACAACTACATTATCTACATCAACTTACTGTGATCATAATACAACTAATGACAATTGTTATAGTATCTAATTACTTTCAGTCATTTAAAAATTTTCCAACCTAAAATCTTACGGTGAACTGCATTAATAGTAGGTATTTTATATTTGCAACATACCCTAAGTATAATCAATGGCCCCGTGAAAGGCTTTGTGTTTGTCTTGTTCTATATTATTTTACTTGTTTTTAGCTTGATCACCACATACGCACACCAATTGATCTTCCTTACATCAACTATGTTGTTTAGTCGGTAGATGGCATTAAGCTTACATGTATTATGCGCATGACATTCAACCATAGTCGCCAAGAATAAAGCCAAGAAGTCTAGCTTGCAGTAGTTGATGTTGTTATGAGCATTGGTTGTTAGTCGAGCAACAATATCCGTCGGCGATATGTATGAATCTCCATATGAACTCCTCCAATCGTCTACTAACGAACTTATTACATCCACATCCTCCAAACTATCTAAAAGGATTCCTTCTCTTGGAATACCAAGCAATATGTGAACCGCTACGTCATCAACTTTTATATTCCCACATGGCAATTCCATCTCCATCCTATCTTCATTAAAGACATCTACAACATAGTAACCTAGTTTTTGCGGAATGCCATCTACTTTCAATTCCTAAACCTTACCGAATCACATTTCTTCAATAGCACAACGTTGCTGCGCGTTCAGCAGTGTAATAGCTTTTGATAGTGGCTTTGGTGAGCATCTATGTAAACAAGAAGCTTATCAAAATTTAACAATATGTTACTATGACTTACAATAATATAAACAAGAAGCTTATCAAAATTTTACCTTCTACACCTTTCTTCTCATTATTCCCCTCACATTTTATATCATCTAAGCTCCTTTTAACACATGCCCCTGTATATAGGCAAATAAGGTACTCATATATTATATGTCATTGGAAGATAACAAACTAAACAAAACACATATGGAAACAAAAGTCAAAAAATCTAACGATGTTACATTACTTTTAGCATTTGTCCCTCTTTAAGTTCTTCCAAATCAATTTTTATAGGGTCCCCTGCTGTGTTTACAAATTTGTTAAGTGATTTTCATGCAATTCGTTTGCTACTCCTTCCTGTAGTCATCAATAATAAATTTGTAAAAAAACATTATTCTATCAAATATATCAATACTGATTTCTAATTGAATTTTTTTACATCTTTAGTGTCTCCATTCATTAGAGTTCCTCGCCTTTATAATCTCCCTACGGTTGTGTAACACCTGGATATTTAATAGACAAAAAAGCAACAATAAACGTGAATAAAGAGGATAAATGTAATTTAACCTAAGTAGAGGGGTTAAAAGTGTCCAAAATGACAAAACTTTGAAAAGTTGGTGAATAAAGCAACATGGTCGCCCATGTTGCCTACTTACACCTTGTCATTCGGGTTTTTTAGAGAGAGAGAGAGAAGAAGAGCAGAAACTCTCGGGTTTTGAAGAACAAGAAGAAGAAATTGAATTCAAGGTAAGAATTCTTGGTTTTTGTGATGTTCTTAACTGGCCTTAGCCTCGGTTGTATGCTTATTTGTGTTATATACGTTTGTGTGTGTGTTTTGGTGGGTTTTTAGGCGTTTGAACTCATTATATTTGGGTTTGAGGAAGTCATACATGAAAGCAGCTAAGGTGAGTTTCTAGAACCCCCTTTTTAACATGTTTTTAACAAATTTTGGGGCTAGAAATGCATGTGTTTATGTTTTTATGAAAAATGGGTTTTTACCCGTATGTGTGTGTGTAAATGTGTGTGTGGGTGGGTGTATGTTTTGGGTGAAAATGATGTTATGATTATGATTAAGAATGTGTTTTGTTGCTTAGAATGTAAGGAGTGAGTTTAGAACATGTTAGATCTGGATTTGGGACTGAAAATGAGTTGATTAGTAAAAGTTAGTTGCTCAAATGCCTAAACAGTGGCCCATGCACCAACGGTCTGATTTTCTAAGTGTTCCCAACCGCCCAGAACCCCAACCGCCTAAACAGTACCCAACCGCCTAAGTGCCCATGCGCCTGAATAGTACCCAAACGTCTGGATAATGTCCCTGAATAACTAAGTGTTAGGCCCAAACGCCTGAATAGTGTCCATGCGCCTAAATAGGACCATGCGTCTAAGTGAAAACTGACCCAGTGTAAGTCCAGACGTCTGCATAGTAGCAAAACGCCTGAACAGCGCAGAAACACCCAAATAGTGCCCATTCGCCTAGACACTTAGAATATTTTCTGAAATTTCAGGAAAAACAGAAAGTTTAGGGTTTGACCTAATTTGACTTATGGGTAATGATTACCCATTTTAAACATGATTATGGGATGTTTTAGGGTTATGGAAAGTATGAATGATGTATCGCATGTACAATGTCTTATCTTTTAATGGTATTTATACGTATTTATCTTATGTTGTAAAATACGTTAAATATTATGTTATTACTTTACATAGTATGACAAATAAATGAAAGAACGTAAAGAATAACGTAACAAAATGAAAGATAAAAACGATGAAAAGTAAAACGTAACAAACAAAAGAATGGCTTGCAAGCAAATGAAAGGTGGTGCACGACCATGTTGTCGTTAGCTCAACTGTGATGCGGGTTAGCTACCCCGAAGGATGCATACAGGGTCAATCATTGAGATTGACAAGGCCCTTTGGTATGCCCTAGGTGACTGGATCAGCTTCTGGCACAATCTTCGTGGTTTAATTACCACAGGTCCAGCATCAGCGTCGTGCACAATGTTCGGGGTATACCAGTTCGTTGAATGAATAGGAGAGATGACTTGCCCTAGGTGACTGGATCAGCTTCGGGCACAATGTTCATAGTTTAATTACCACAGGTCCAGTATCAGCTTCGTGCACGATGTTTAGGGTATTATTTATGAATCCATATGAACGTAAAAGAATGATGTAATGTATGAAAGAAAGAAAGAAAATAAACAAGTACGGAAGTAAAAGATTGATAATAAGTACATTACGAAAAAATGAGAACGAAAGTAAGAGAATGTTAACGAAAATCATGAAATGAAAGCATGCTATGACTATGATGGTGGAAAATGAATGATAATGAAAGTTAAAAGTAATATTCTCTATATGTACGTATGATGCATGATCGCGTATGAAAGTTAAGAAAGGTTTTAACGAAAGTAAAGTATTTTATTTATAAAACTAGAACTCACTCAGCAACGCTGACTTTTATATATTTTTCAGTTGGTAGGTAAGAGTTGCTGAGGATGGCACGGGGCAGCTACTTGGCATTTTTAGGATGGCATCCATTCGTATAACAATGATGTTTTTTGTGATGTAATGCAATTTATAATATTTTATAATAGTTAATTGTATTGTATTACGTTGCAAAAGTTGTCATTAAATATATGAAATGGTCTTAATTAATTTCCGATGCGATGCTTTAAATAACTGTATGTTTTACGTGTGATGAATGACCAACTGTGAGGTACCCGGGAACGGGGGCTTACACGATGTTAAATCAGTTCAAAGAACAACCAAAGTTAGTATTACCTAATAGCAAGAAAAAAGCACACAGGGGATGTTTTTGGTACTTTCTTAATTTTTCCTCTTTCGATTATATCATTAATTTAAATAAAACTATTTTTGTAATATCTAAACTTCACATTCTAACATAGTTCCATTTACCAAACTAGATTAAATCTACCATTTCTTCTACCAAACTAAATTCATTTTATTTTCAACAAATATGGTCTAATCTGAAAAACTGGGTGTCGGGTAAATCGGTTTGTATTACGGATTTTTCTACACTATAATCCCAAATAAAACCCCTTATTCGATTTTATTTACATAAGATACGGCTTTCTAGGGTTTTAATTCTACAACGAAGAATGTAGTCGTACAAACTGTTAACATATGGTCAAATTAATGGAGATGTACGAAAAAAGAATCAAAAATTTAAGACATT
Organism: Flaveria brownii; assembly: GCA_018326445.1. Taxonomy (NCBI): domain Eukaryota; kingdom Viridiplantae; phylum Streptophyta; class Magnoliopsida; order Asterales; family Asteraceae; genus Flaveria; species Flaveria brownii. The sequence continues at coordinate 15,074 of BJCN01331017.1, forward strand.
TTACTACTAGGAAGACACTACAATATAGTTATTTTTCAGTAATTTAAACGTTGGTTTGTTGTTGGCACTTACCGACTTTGAATTTCCTTCATCTTCTTCAAACTTCAACGCTCTACGGGCCACTAAAAACATCTGCTACTCGCCTTCTTGAAAATTTTGAGGCTTCAAATGAACACGATTTTGATTCTTTGAAGAAACCTTTGCTATTCGCCTTCCTGAAGAAACGATTATTGGAGAGAAGGGAGGAGTTTGGTTTCAAGTGTTTGAAGAAACAAAAGACGAAGTTGAAATTAGTAAAAGTTTATTGTTTTGATTGTGATCGATTTGATGGTTGCCTTTTGGAAGAAAAATAAAGGTACGGTCGGTTTTTTTAAGAGTGTGAATTTACCATTACACCCTTAAGGTATCAACTTTCTTTGTCTTTTAGTAATAAAATATTCAAAATTATTAATGGCCTTTAGATCATAAACTCAATCACAAATCAATGGTCCATAATGAGTTAAAGGGTTTTTACAAAAACCCAAGGTTCTTAATACATACATACATATATATACATATATATATAGATATATATACATACATACATATATATATACATACATACATATATATACATATATATATATATATACATATACTAGTTTAGAGCCCATGTATTACATGTGTGGAATAAATAAAATATATTAAAATCATTAGTTTTATAAATATTTTGTTGTTTAGATGTTATTATCCATTAGTGAAATAAAAATATAATGATCATTTAAAAGTTATAACACTAATGAATTAGAAATTATTACTCTATATTTAAAGAAAATATTTCAGATATCATATAATTTAGTATGTATTAATATATTTTAAAATTGGTACATTTATATTTTAGATGTTTAATAGTTTAGTTTACTTATTTACAATAATTATCATTTAATATGAGAGAGACAAGAAACACAAATATAGACATATTTGTTTTAACATATTTTAGTTAAAAAGGAAAGTCAAATTAATTGTTTTTATAATTTTCGTATTTATTATGAGAGAGAGCCGGGAAAATGATTTTTTTGATATGCTAGAATAACGACACGTGTCATTTAATATGCTAGAATGATGACACGTGTCTTAAAAAACGTTCTTTTATTATATGTTATAGATATATATATATATATATACATATATATATACATATATATACATATATATACATATATATACATATATATGTACATATATATATATATATGTATGTATGTATATATCTACGTACCATAGCCGTTAGGAATAGAGAATCCATATCAAAGAAAGGTCATCTATCTATCTATATATATATATATATACATACATATATATATATTTATATAGGGATGTTCTACTAAAAAATAAATTTTACCTAAGAAGGGTAAGAAATGATTTTAGCCTTCCATTTTTTAATCAATGTCTAAGATGATAATGTTATAAATAAAAAGATGGAAGGGTATTTTGGGTATGTAACCACTTTTGTTGATTTTTTTTTGTTTCCCTCAATTTTTTTAAATGTTTATAACTTTTTCATGCTAGATTATTT
>BJCN01331020.1:0-10312 GCA_018326445.1 Flaveria brownii
TTTCGTCAACGGGCGAGGTTGGTGGTCGCGGTCGATTGTCGACGGTGACGGCGGCGCGGTCGGTGGTATGTAGCGGCGATGATCAGTGGTCATTGAGGTGGTGACGGTTTGCAACGGGTGATAAATTCAAATTACTTTATAAATGTTTTGTCACTATAAATGCATTTGGAATTTAAATTCCCTTTATAAATTTCAATTCCTTTGAATTCTAAATCCTTTGGAAAATATTGAATTCCAAATACAATTCCTTTGAATTTCAATTCAAATTTCAATTCCAATTCTAATTCCAACAAATTCCCCTAACCAAACGCCCCCTTAGGGAGTGGGCAACGCCTATTGTCACCCAAAAGCTACTTTGCATCAATCACCCGTTGCGGAGAACTTCAAGCTCAAATCTAGGCTCAATCACCTTTCTTCTAAGGTCTAGACAATAAAGACCCTCACACATTTTTAAAGGGTTTTATATTGTATTCTGGAATGAAGCCACAAAACATAACCAAAGATGAAATTAAGCTAAAGGCATTTCTATCTGCTCTTTTAAGACTCAGTATAAAAATGACTTTATTACTACCATCGGGTAATTTTGTAACCACTTGGAATGATCTTGTAAGGTTTTTCCTTCACAAGTACTTTTCAGACATGAAAACTTCCATTCTACAGAACAAACACACATGTTTCTCTAATTAAAATCTTGGGAGAATATGAAGAACACCATTCGTATAATTCTATATTAATATTTGGGCATTCAGATGAGATTGAGAAAATCTCTACTATGATGTCATCGTCAAGAAAATGATCAAATCTTTCAGCAAATTTGTTTCTACTTTATTAAATCATATTTACGCTCAAATAGTATTGGAATTAAGTAAGCAAATGGGAAGCTTTACACATTTTATCGGGATAGATTTAATAAGTTGTGCTCTCGATGCCATATCGTGGTATATTTGAGCACCGACTCCTTTAATACTTTAGTGAAGGGCTAGCACTGTTGGAGGGACGTTTATAAATGTCTCTTGTGGAGGAGTTTTACTCGATAAAACATCGACTCAAAGTAGAGCCTTTGTCCAAAACTTAGTGGATGATCCAAACATTTGGTACAAGAAGAAGAGTGGTATGTTGACATGCCATTCGAGGTCATGAGCGCCTCTCGTATTGAAACTTAACTTGTTGAAGTAACAAAAGCTATCAAACAAAACTTACCAAGGCTAACTTGATGAGGGTGAATAAATACATTTAAGGGGGATTATGGTTTACCAGGCCACCATGTATGCATTGCAAGCTCTTTGTAGTTTGTTGTTTTTGGATCAAGAATATATTTTAGCTTTCTTAACCAGTTTTTTCCCATTTCGGACCAGGAGTTAAGGTATTGTTTAAACATTTCTAATTCTTCATCACAGTCGATATCATCATTATAATGAAACAATGACGGTGATTAATCAAATTTCTTTCGAAAGACATTTGCCGAATCTAGTTGAATCGGTTGACATGCATTCTCATAATCTAAAGGTAGACAAAAACATAGTAAAGCACAACTCGTGCGAACATGAAAACCATGCGTTAAAGAAGACTCTTTCACATCGTTTAACTAATTTAGCCTATTATAAGCTCTAGAGGTTAAACAAAAACCTTACCTCAAAATATACTGAAGATGAGTAGTTTGTGTTAATGCTTTCTAACAATTAAGTTTTTTTAAAGCTTATTCTTATAATTAAGGCCTGTGTATTCACAGTTTGATCAATAATCCTTATAAATCACCCAAAATAGAACTAGTTGAATGCAAGTTGCTAACTCCCTATTCTTTTATTGTACGATGCCAAAATTGAGATGCTAATCAAACCCTGCAAACACATGCAACTCGTCATACTTCTCCAACCGAGTTTAATTAAGTAATGATGAAAAAAGTACATCAAAATGATTTATATTGAATAAAAATAATTAATAAGATATAGGAAAACTACTTAGATACCTAATTATCAACATTGGATGAAGTTGAGCGTAATTTTAGAGGTTTGTATTTGGCGTTGGGGACTAAATTAAGATCTTCCATATAAAATCAAACAAACTTTATCCTCGCAGCGAAGAGGTTTTGCTTGCAATTCTCTTAAATGTTCCCAAATACATGTCATTTACATTGTAATAGAGCATCATACAAGAAAACTCGGTGGAATGCATTAATTAGAGTCAGGTCTCGATCTATCTGTTACTACGACATGTAGTTGTATACACTTGTCTAGTGTCCTTTTCACCTTAGTTAACACTTAGCTAAATTTTTCATTCATTTCTTTATGTATTAATACAAAAGCTACACAAAAAGTCTTATTGGTTAAAGATATACCAACAATTTAGGGAATGACATATTATAATTGTTTGTCTTGTACGTTGTACCTATGATTAACACATGCAGGAATGAAAGTAACATCTCCATTGTGGACGGATGAACGAGGAATGACTACTCCAGCTCATTAGACCAATCATTTTCATGTTGGTCATAACATCATCATTAGAATGCAAAAATGAGAAAAGATGATATCTTGTGGTTGTTCCGGCTTGGTTGGTTTTACGTATCTTTTGGCGTGCATTGAATACGCTTTTAAACGTAGACACATTTTACTTGTTCTACTCCTTTAGTGTTGATAAATGATAACACAACTCCATATTCTACCTTACCAACCGTTTCTTTATCTAGGTTCATTAACAAATAATCTCCTTTCATAGGGATGTCCCACCGTATGTTAAGCTTGTCACCATTATCATACTCTTGTGTATATCTTCCCACCAATTGAAATCAGACTGTTATGCTTTTTCTGTTCCAGATAGTCTAACTGTTGATGTTCTCATATATTCATCATCACGATCACATTTAAGAAAAAATATTGATTATACTTTTCTGTGATCTTTGGGTGACATATCGTATCCAAGGATGCGTGTTGTGTTTTGCACCAATTTATCAACTCCTCTCGAGACATGAACACATGATCATGGAAAATGCCGATATCTTATTAGAAGATCCAACACCTAACGATAAGTACTTTTCCGTCAAAAGTTGACATTGCTAACTAGTTTTCTATTAAAACAAAGAACGCGTGTGATGAATAGAATGAGATCTCGAAAAAAGTGACGAAAACTAAAAGAAACATGAGTTTATGTAAAAACTCATAGATCCATTCATCTTCATATCAACAATCACTGCAAATCTTCAAATACAAGCAGAGAAAACCCTGAACATCAAGGGTTTACAATGAACTATGACAACAGCTCACTAACAAGAATACAAAGAAAACAACAGAAAATGGAGTGAGCATCAAGATGATGCGAACACTCAACACAAGATCAACGAAGAACTCGACTGACAATAGTGAGTAGATCGGAAAAGAAGAAACTGGAAAAGAGGCGAATAAGAAGATCTCGAATCAGATCCAAACCCTAACATCACTTTGAATATATAGCAGCCACAATTCCACTCTAGCCCTTCAACTTCTACAAACGACAGAATCAGTCCCTCAACAAATTAGAGACCTACAAATAAACCCAAAATATAACCTAAGATAAAGAGAAACACAATTGAATTGAATATAAGTAAATGTAAGTATTTTTAACAATATGATATCAATGAAAACATTGTAGAATAGGGCTTATGTTGGTAACGTGACACCCAGACAATTACAAGAGAAATTATAAAGAAAATAAAGAATAAATGAATATACATAATTTACTAGATTGATGTGATGAAGCTAAGTCTGTGATATAACTAACAAGATCTTACCTATTTTTAGTGTTCGCTAAACAACTTACAATTCATAAAGTTAAATATATGTAATTATTCATGTTCTCTAAGTTTAGACCAACTGATCCAAATCATCAAATCTACAATTCCATAGGAGCAAAACCATAATTCTAATAAAGTTAGTCAACGTCCGATCATCATAAACACCATAAAAATCATCTAAAAGTCTGTTTTAGTTTCATCAATTTAGTAAAAGAAAAGGCCATATACAAGATTCTCAACTATCGTAAAAAAATGAGCATGTGACATAAATTAAAGCTTATCGAAGAACATAATGTATGATGTATATTGCAATTGCATAATGTTTACCAAAAGTCCAAAATCAAAATAAAACTAACCAAGCTTAGTCCATATTCCATAAACCACAACAAAAGCCCAGCCCATCTACAATCCGGCCCAACAAAGCAAATAATTCGACCTTTTTGCCCCCATCCCTAATGTTATATATGGTGTTAGGGTTCCATTATCGATCGTCTACTTGAGATTAGAAGCAGCACGGAGGGTGGCCGCCGGAGGTAGAAGAGATCAATCAAGTAGCCGCCGGAGTATCGACGTCGAACAACAATGGTTCATGTCTCCTTCTACCGCAACTGTAATTTCACACCTCTTTCTCTCGTTATGCTTACATGCTTTTGCTGTTTCATTTCATCTGTTTGTCTGAGGATTAAGGTCGTCTGAGCTTCTAGATCGTGTTGATTTTGAGCTCCTTACAAGTTGTTTATGTTGATCGTTTGTTTAATTGATAGCGTTGTAGTTGATTTGTTTGAAATGGAGACAGAATTAGGGGTTTATTGAGGTTTGTTTGTTGTTTTGTATGGGATCGTGATTTTTGTAACGTTCTGCGTATCATTTCTGGATAAAATGGAATGCTAAAATTTATAAATTGACGTGATTTGTGCTCGCTCATTTTTAGTATATGATTTTATGTTTACATCTTTTTGTTTTTTTTGTTCTTTTGATCTGGTTGTGTAATGATTAGGGTCATTTTCATCTCTTGCTCATGTTGATTTTGGAGACCTTTATAAGTTGTTTATGTTGATAGCTGTTTTAGTTGACAATGTTACAATTAAGTTGTTTTGAGTTCGGGGCAGAGATAAGGTTTTATACATGTTTGCTTTTTTGCACATTGAGTTTTGTGTCGATGTGTATGTCATACTGATTAAACGCAATACCAACATTTACGAATTGATATGATCTGTTGCATACAATATGATTATTGTTTCTGTGCTGAATCAGGCTTATGGTTTTAGCTTTGATGATTGAATGTTATCTGATTTGTTACTCTGAATGAAATGCACTTTTGAGCTATAACCTTGAAGGAAGATGAACTTGTAGTGAATTCCAAGCAGTTTGGTTGCTGTTTTTTTTTAAATCCATTATTAGTTGCAGAAAAAGTTTCAGGATTGTTTTTAACCTGATTTCATAATGTGTTATTAGATGGTAAGACTTTCAAGAAGCCGCGTCGTCCTTATGAGAAGGAACGATTGGATGCTGAGTTGAAGCTTGTTGGTGAATATGGTCTTCGATGCAAAAGGGAGCTTTGGAGGGTGCAGTATGCTTTGAGTCGCATTCGTAATGCTGCAAGAATGCTTTTGACACTTGAGGAGAAGGACCCACGTCGTATCTTTGAAGGTGAGGCTCTTATGAGGAGAATGAACAGGTATGGTCTGTTGGATGAGAGTCAGAACAAGCTCGATTACGTGCTGGCCCTCACTGTGGAGAACTTTCTCGAACGCCGTCTCCAGACCCTTGTGTTCAAGACTGGTATGGCCAAGTCCATCCACCATGCAAGAGTTCTTATCAAGCAGAGACACATCAGGTATAATAGGGTTTACAAACGCCATGAAACATGGTTTATATAGAATGATTGTAAAATTGTAGTAGGTGTTTGAATTCTTGACGTGAATCTAACATGAAAGTTTTGGGTTTGGGTTGAGTCTAAACGGTTTGGTGTTAGTTCCCTTCAAAGTTTTGAACACATTTAGCTAAACGGGTTATCTTCGGATCAGCTTATGTTTCCTATACACTGGTCTTTTTGAACAAGTATGTTCTCTTTTTTGAATAAATGAGTTGAAAATTTAAGCCAAACTTTTTTACTTAAAAGTGTTATTTTTGTTTTAAAATTTTAATTTCAAAGGATTATAATGTAAAATAAGTTATTATTACAGAATTCAGGTTGAATGATTTGTGTTCTTGTAAGCCTATAAACAATTTTGTCATGTTCAGATTCATGTGTTAAACCTGATTTCTTAGTTTCTGTTTGTGTTTGTGCCAAACTTTTGGGTTTGTTTTGGTTGGGGGGTGCAAATCTTCAAGCACTAACTTATGGGTTTGTGTTGGTCATGTTTGTATATCATTTTGGATTGTTTTTACCATGATTTAGTTTTCATCTACAGGGTTGGAAGGCAGGTGGTGAATGTACCTTCTTTCATGGTGAGAGTGGACTCACAGAAGCACATTGACTTCTCACTCACAAGTCCATTTGGAGGTGGCCGACCAGGAAGAGTGAAGCGAAAGAACCAGAAGGCAGCTGCAAAGAAGGCTGCTGGTGGAGATGCTGATGAGGATGATGAAGAATGAGCTCACTCTTTTGGCTCTTAATCTTAATATCTTTTGCAATTATGACGCGTATGAGTAATTGTTATCATCCATAATTACTGTTGGTAGGAAGTTTTGGATGCTTTGTCATGTGTTTGTTGCTTTTTATGTCTTCTCATGGATTTAGTTAATGACAAGTTTATGCTTTGGGTTGCTACTTTGAAACTTATATCATTATACTTTTAAAACTTCTACATGTTTGGTTATCTTATTTGACCAAAATTTCGTTTGTAGTGTTCATTTTTTATAGGCAATATGTCTGATCCTTAACCCCTGTTTTCAGTGCTCTAATTTTGTTCAAATTAAGATAAATTTGTAAAAGTAGGTTTCATCTTTTAGTTGCGTGTTTTGACAAAAATGGTTGATGGAACCGTTAATCCTTTAAAACAAGATACAAAACTTATGTGTAAGTGGGTCAGTTAGAATGTGGTAAATTAAACCAATTTTGTTTCTAGTTTGTAATTGAAATATCAAAAAAAAAAAAAAAAGTTGCTCAAGAAAATATAGCATATACGATGCTGTTCATTCTAAAGAAAAACAAGGAAAAGGTAAACTGTTACGCGGTTGATTTGCGTTATAAGGTGAACCCTTAAAAAGTTTCAATCCGTTTGCTTGCTCTGGTTTGGTTCAACGATGTTAAAAATGTTGATCATCAGGAGTGATTTCTTTCAGTTCACGTGTCTCTCTCTCTCTCTCTATATTGTTAATATTGAAAAAAGTATCATCAAAACGAATTAGATATCATGACAGTCGAGTTCTAACACGTCAAAACATTGAAAATCTGATTGTGGTAAAATCAGGAGAAAACAACCGGTTGTGTTCATGTCAACCCGTAAATTTTCATGTCGTGTTCGGGTTGAAACTTATGACACAATTTTTAGGTTTGAGTCATGTTCGGGCTCGTGAAAAATTTCCGGGTTCGGGTCGGGTTGGACTCGACAACCTAAGAACACAACCCGTTTAACATCCCTATTTGTCCTACTGTCTTTGGGCCAAGATCCATCTCATGTGCACAAAGAGGTTTCTGAGCCCAAACAGGTTAATGTTGAAACTTTGGGTTGGATCAAAATATTCTAAAACTGGTTTTTGACAAACCGGTTACAAAACTATGGTTTGATTTGGGTCCAAACCGTTTCCAAGTAAATCGGTTTCGGTTCACCAAACGATTTCTTTCATCTCTTATGCCGATATGGTGTGTAGTTTAGGGCATTGACAATCACCAATTAGCTATAATCCCCATACTGAAAGAAAGAAGGCTTCCGTTCCAACGTTCCAACATCAAGGCATCCATTATTACGAGCATCTCAATCTATTTTAATCTTCGTGGTTTAACACTTTAACACGAAATTTTGTTAGAGTTCATTCTATAAAATAAATTAGCACACTAAGTCTCTTAATTTACTTGAATTTGAGATGGTAATAAATTTATAGTTCAGACAATTATATGATAGTTTATATGTATATGTATAGATACAAATTAGGAATGAAACTAGCGTAAGTTTTAATTATAAATGCAATTTTCTTTGAACTTCACATCCGATCGATTTTATTTCTTTTATTCTTTGTAAAAAATAAAAAAAATTATTTTGCTGTTCAACAAACTTGATAAATTATATATATAGTATAGTAATCAACTAAAACATTTTATAGTTTTACTCTTAACATATCAAATAGTTTGTTTTTATAATGATTAATCGTAAAAATTAATGCTTTTAACTTTTAAGAAACTAAAACAATTATTTAATTTGTCTTATTCGTGTCAACGACTTTTCTAACTACTTAACTTTCCTAGCATAACTTATTTTTATCTTGGTATTTTGACATGTAGAATCCTTCTTTCCCGTAGGTTTTTAGTATGGAAAAGTCACATGAATAGTCGTTTTCACTGAATATATTATCAAAATAGCCATTGAAACATATTTTTTTTGAAAATATAAGTTCAACCAAACTTGTTTTCTAAATAGTAGTTGATGTTTTTTTAGATCATCAATTCAACTTATTTGACCGTTACATACATTTTATGGCATAAAAAACCGATCACAACTGAACACATGCTGCGTGATGCAAAACTTGACAATACTACTGGCTGGGCGTCCATTAACACTATAAAAGGTTTTGTGTCGCTTAGATAGGCGACTCTTCCAAAATAGAGAAAAAGCATGTGCTCATCTCATCATATTTAAACCCATACCAACAGCTTATAATGGTGTGATTGTATTAAGTACATTTATATATTTGCATAAGTGCCCAAAAATCTTGCCAGACGTCCATCCTTTGGGCATACTTTGACGCAAAGCCTCAAAACTTTTACGCCACATGCGTAAAATATCATAATCTTGAGATGCACAACTTATTTTGATTGAGGTAACCATTCATAATTATCAAATTGAAAGCTTTAGAAAGAGTTGATGACTATTTAATTGGTTAATTCTGGTCAAAAGCATACTATCGTTATTTTCTCTTTTTAGGATCATTGAACAATATATACACGGATTTGTTAACTTAGAGAGATAATCAATCAAATCAAACTAAAACAATGTGTATAAAAGGGAAAAAGAAATGAATACAATGAACCAAATCAAAATCGAATCCAACATATCAAATTATGAAGTTTTTCTTACATGGTTGATGTGTAACTGCCAGAATTTTCTTCATTAACAATGTGTTCATCCATTATCCACTTAGGTAGTTAAAGGTTAAAGACACATTCAAGGCACAAAAGGTATACCTAGCGTAAGGTGATTAAGAAGAGTGCTCGAGACAAGAAAGGGGCAAAATCTAAACGAGTTATTTTTAGCTATTTTAAACTTATTTACAATCGGTATATGGATTGTTTAGACTAGTTTAACCATTTGATACTACTTTTTGCCTGTTCACACAAGTTTTTTAGTGCCTTTAAGCCTTGCTGAATTCAAGGCGTTTTTTCTACACCTCGTGTTGCTGCACTTAAGGCGGTTTTGCTACACCTCACCCCGCTTGGGCGCTTCTTTTGCTCCTTTAACTACCATGTCATCTGCTAACACCAAGTTGGGCTTTTATGTGTCTTTACTATTGATACACTTCAACACTCGAAAGTGAAAGCTAGCTTTTTCATCTCGAGAAATGCAGAACAAGGTTACGTATATGATAATTGTCTTTATTATAGTTTAAACATAATAGTCTTATATGTATTTGTATTTTTGTTGTAAATTACTGATTTAAAGTATTGATAAGCAAAAAAGTAAAATATATATTTTCAAATCAAATGGGTTGTGTTTGTGTCAACGTGTGTAAGCTCGTTTGGTATGCGGAGTTATGTGACATGATTACCAGGTTTGTGTTATGTTTGGGTTCGTGTCAAATTTTTGGATTCAACATATCAACCCTCAAACACGACCGTTTAATACCCCAGAGAGCTCAGCAAATGCTACATTTTGCTCATAGATGTAACATTGGAATTTAGAAACATCTTTGGCTTCCCTTTTTTTTTTTCTTTTTTTTCATATATATTGGATGGGTAGAGAGACCATGGTGATCTAAAACGAAATAGTAAACATAATCAACAGATAATCATGTGACTTGGTGCAATCACATGGACCAACATTTGTTCTTGCTTCGTTAATCGCCCTCGATGCTAGCAGTATTACATCTCTAAAGCTTCCGACTTTAAGTAGGTCGTACAAACCGACACGTTTCCACATGTGATGGCAACCTTTTCAATTCCCCCACCTAAGACAATCCAACCAAATTGTACATATTACATAGCATCACCAGAACATAGAGTTCCATGAAACTGAGCACCAAATATCAATGTCCCCCACCCTAGCTAACATAGAAGCCAAAGGCCCATCTAAAATAAATCCATGCCCATAACTTTTGGCTTTTGATTAATGCCTAAGTTTGGTAATTAAAGTTAACACCCCCCCCCCCCCCCCCCCCCCCCCCCCCCCC
>BJCN01331034.1:1183-12640 GCA_018326445.1 Flaveria brownii
GCCCAGCTGCGGCCCAGAGGTGAAGGCCCAGCTGCGGCCCAGAGGTGAAGGCCCAGCTGCGGCCCAGAGGTGAAGGCCCAGCCGCGGCACGTGTGCGAGCCTCAGTCACAACACGGAAATCTCAACACTTGAAAAACTCTCAAAGCAGCTATCCTCAACAGATGAAAGAATTCGATGGTACGAAAGAGAAACCATTGGTTGCTGTAAGAACATGATCAGTAACCAAAAACAACAAAGAATAAGAGACAAACTTTGTAAAAAGCAGATGCAGCAAGATAGGTTCACAGATCCAATGAGAGACAAGTCAACTATAAGGGACAATGGACATTAATGTCAGCTGTAAAACCCTTTACACCAAAAGGGAAAGAACCCCTTTGACCAGGGGGTTCTAGCCCTAATGCCTAACTTCAGGGAACCAGAAATATATTTGCAGAACAGATATTGTTATCCATGTGTCACTATAAATACAACAGTCCAGGTATGTTCACGATACACTACCTCAACTCACCATATCCACAGTTAAATACTTCCTACAAAATACTTATTCTCACACCGGAGGTTGGTCACGGGGAGAACTCCCTTCTGCCCGTGGCGAGACTCACGGTGTCTCTTGTTGTTTTGCAGATTAGGTACTTCCTCCCACTTTCAGCCTCGCTACAACCCGAGTCTTGGTAATATCTCTAGTTCTGTCGCACTGCTTTCGGATCTAAGTCACTCGATTGATTTCCGTGTAGCAACAATATACAAATAGATACGAAGCCCTATTTATTCTATTTTGTTTAACCTACACGTTTACTTCAATTGTTTTTCTACTTTTTGTATTTCTTGTTCTTGATTTAAAGGAGAGAGAAATAAAACGAAACAGGAGAAAATTGTCTTGAGAATGGATCTTCTTTATCTTGAATTCTTGACATCTTACACACTTAAATGGTCTATCAGAGATCTCATGTGTATATTATTAAAGTGAGTTATGGTGATTGTAGGAGGCTTTGCTTAATATGAAGTGGACAAATGTTACATAACTGATTATAACCAATGACTTATTGGAAGATGTTTGGACATATATTAGAAATGTTATAACTAATGACTTAATGTATTCATGATACAAACAATCAAACTTAAGCTACAGGGTCAGTGTCGTAAAATGTGCTTTTAAAATATTATTATTGAGATTCATAACTTTTTTCATCGGTTATAATTCAAACATTTTTATGCGTAGGAATTTTTTTGACCTCATGTTATGGTTGCTAGAGTAACATTTATACCGACACATGAGAAGAAACATCACTCTAGACACATGTGACGAGCCACTTTACGTTACACATTGTCTATGTGACAATACACATGAATGCAACACAACAAATTAGTCCAATCGAAATATTATAATTTTAAGCAATTAAAACACGTATGAAACTTATGAAGCAAGTGATATCACGATGTATAAAATTATAAGCCCCTATATTAGCAGTTGATTTCAACATGGTACAACTAGTGTATAATTCTATATTATGCTATTTCGTAAAAATGCAGTAACCTCATGAATGATGAGTCTCAAAGTCTCTTCTTATAGTCTCCAGCAAAAACTCATTCCATGTATCAATTGGGCCTGGCATACACCAATGCAAACAATCCTGTGGTGGGGGCCGCCCATCCGCACTCCTTTTTGTGATCTTGTTCGGGTCAGGACTACGGTAAGGGCCCGGATGACCATCGTGCCTATACGAGAAAGGTTTTGTGATATCCATGAATGCCACCCGTGATTTGTTGGTCTTTTTCTTTATGCCACGGTTGAACCCTGAGACTTGTTTGTCATGCATTGTGTTTGTGAAACCACTCTCGAGTAACTCGCCATCCGTTGCAGGTTTCACCTGTTAAAGATATTAACTAATAAGCTTTTACGCGGCAGATGAAGGAAACCGGATTTATGCACAAAATCAAATTAGAAAATATGTCTATATTATCATAATTGCATGTACTTTGATTTCCCAAATTAAGATAAACAAGTTTTATGGGCTAAGAAATCTGTATTTTTGATGTATTTTAGGTTTGATAATTAGCTTGTATAAAAGTAGCAGTCTGGACCCAGTTATTTATCATTGGGTCGATTCGGTTTATACATTTTCTCTAACAGGTCAAATGCATGATCAAAGACATTAGCTTAAAAGAAAATGAGTCAAACATAATGGTCACAATGAAATTGTACTTTACATGTATAAAACCTCATAAATATTGCTTTTAGAGTAGTATAGAAATAATACCATTTTTATAATCAAATTTGGCACGCTAAATAATTTAAAAGATTTTGGACTTGACCCGTACCATCAAAATCTATTTTGACCCATTACCCAACCCGTCAATTTTATCAAATTTAAGGTTACGAATCAAGATGGGTTGAGGTCATCACCATGTAATTATTTGGTACAGATCAAAACAACTCCAGGAACACTTTTTGTCCATGGTTTTAAAAATACTTGTGTAAAATTTGATAACCAAAATAATGATATGACCAACTGCTCTTCTCTAAGTTTTTCATTATTACCTTCCCTGTACATGACCCGCCCGAATTCCAGGCTCCACCTTCATAGTGATCGGGTGAATACGAGCGGACCACAGTCAAACCTTTGTAGTCTGGGTTGGTTACGAGTGAAGACATAATGGTTGCTACAGATATCTCAAATGCTTCAGTGCTATCAATTTTCTTCTTTCGGGAATTATCAGGCCACCATAACTGTCCACCCACGATCTCGTTATTTAAAATGTAAACCGATCGTTTTGCAAACCAGTGACCCGAGGAAAGCACAAGAACATCAACACTTGGAAGCACATCCATAAAAGTTTCATCCGGAAGATCAAGATGAAGCTTGTCTACACCCTCAGGTGCAAAATCAAATTTCTCAGTTGTTTTATGAACAAGCCATGATGACCATATCCGTATCATTGTTGTGGACGTTGACCGGAAATAATACCGTTGCATTCTTTTATTCCCACGGTTTACCGGAACTTCAGCCTGTAATTTTACAAATGGAGAATTTTTAGCAGTTGCATAAATTAACTTTTAAGATTTTAACTATTGGTAGAAAAATGAGCGGGTTGGGCAACAAATCAAAACAGATTAAGTTGAAATGGACCATTTGGGCTAGATCGATTGGGTTGACTCGTAAACAGTTTTGGGTCCACTGTTTTAGTATAAATTTACAAAGACAATCTGAATCTTTAAATATAATGATTCAGGAGGTTGTGTACATTAAAATATACTTTGTGTGACTTTCAACCCGTTTCCCTTTTCTGGTATTTCTCTTGAGTTAACCCGTTTGATCAAGATCAAACATGCTTATAAATGGATCCAAATTGTGAGCTCTAAGTTCAGCTGTTGATGATGACATGGCAGGTCTATTTTTATTTCATAATGCTTGATGAGAATATATCAATAAATACATTCAAATCAAATATCTAAAATAATCAGGCAGCAAAATTCCTTAATGCTACTACTATAGTCAAAGAGCAGAAATATGAAATAAACAAAGAAAGAGCAAGAAAAGAGGACACCTTTTGATTATTGGCTCAAACCCAATGCTTTGTAAACTCAATATTAGCATGTTATATGTATCCCTATCATAGTTCTGAAGCCAACATTGCCACTGTATATTATCATTAATGAAGTTAAAATGTTTTGTGGATAGTATAAATGCGCATGACCAAAGCAAAATGTAATTTTTTAAGCTTCAAAGTGTATACAGGATGTTTATCTTCTTCATAAGGCTTAAACATAATTACAAAATAATTACAAAAATTGATTTAATTCAAGAAGATTTCTCTGTTGGGCAATATTAAAGAGTGCCTTTTTTGTATTTTGTTAAGAACTGATAGTTTTATTGAAGTACATGCCCAGTCAAATGGAACATTGTTTGAAAACATAGGATATGAACTATGAAGTTGCAAATCAGTTTGCTTGTCCTTTAAGTCCACTAAGCCTCCTTTTTGGAGAGGGGGAACTAGTATTTTGGGAAGTAGTAAGCAACGCATGGTTGGATTCTAGCAAGTTCCATATTGGTTGTATCACTGTTAAAGCACACATCAGGAGAGGTTTGGAACATCATGAAATTGAGAAAAAGAAGGCCTTATAATAATCATTCCAAGTCAAACCAATAACATGCAGAGTTCTCTTTTTGATGTAAAATAAGCATTTGCAGGATGGGAAAGAAGCGTAATGGGTTGAAAGGGTCATAGTCAGTACAGGTAAAAAGTAAAAACAGGGCCATACCAGGTTGGTTGACCCACAAAGTTAGTCTAATTTCTATTGTTTATAAATATTTAATGCCCACCACTCCTAAAAATACAAGTGCATATGTAAAACAAAATGGAGATGGAATCCTTGCCTGCCAAAGTATGCATAACAATGACTCCATCTGATTTCGGGCAACCGAGTCACCTATGAAAGCTAATGTTTTTCCTCTCATCAATTCCAAAAACTTTTTCTGTTCAAATCTAGGGAGTTGACATTTTGTAGGTTTCCATTGATAATTCTCATAGTCCTTATCAGGCCTACCATTTCCTTGGCAGTTCTGCATCTGTGACAACACAGGGCATGAGTTGTTTGAGTATAATGGTCCAGCTGGATCATGTACCCATTTCCCATGATACAAATCACACCCTACAAATTCAAGCATAAAAACATGATTTCAGAATAATATAGCAAATGGGTCCACGGGGTATAAAAAAATTAGTTTACATGAAAAAGAATAAACAGGCTAAAAGTCACCGAAACTGCATTTTAAATCATAAAACCTCCAAAATCTTTTTATCAAAGAACTAGACTATTATAGTATCAACAGAACGTTCTTGACATACTAGTTATTTTGAAACATAAATGAAGCTTAACAAACAAAAAGCGTATATGGTCAACCCAACCTGTTTCAACTAATAACCATAGGTGCCCGTTTTGACCTGCTACTCAATTCAACAGACCTGCTCATTTTGCCCCCTCTAATTGTGACCAATCACACATACTTTCTGGCACTTTACTGCCTCTATCTACCACAATGTGTACCACAATGTAATCTATCTAGACATAGAAATATTAATGTAGAGCATAGATATTGACAACTTAGATGATCACACATTATGTCCTATGTCCATTATATTATTTCGTCTTTCAAGTTCCATGAAGCAGATATATGCAATTCACAAATGCGGCAAAAGTATATGATGACTGCATAGAATCGCTTCCACAAAGAATAAGATAAAAGATGTAAGAAACCAATGGTCACAGTATGCACAAAAGTAACTAAAGGGCTGGCACCAAGGAACAGTATACATATTTTACAAATAAACGGAAACAAAGCTAGGTACCGGAATCAACAATCTTCTTGGTGCCTGAATCAGCAGTCTTGCTGGTACCTAAATCAATAGTCTTGTTGGTATCTTTTTCAACAGTCTTGTTCGTATTCAAATCAATAGTCTCACTGAAATCTAAATCCATTGTCTTATTTGTATCTAAATCAACATTCGTGTTGGTACCTGAATCAACAGTCTTGTTGGTACTTGAATCCACAATCTTTCTTTTAATGTCTGTATCATTTACCTGGTTATCAAATATATTTGTTTCGTTTTCAGATGATAACATCCCAATTTTAGGAGCTTGATCTACATTGTAGAAAGACCCATTAACTTTAATTCCAATTGGTTGATAAACCAAAAGCAATGAGGCAATAATTAAGAATATGGCAAGGCCCCCCACTGAAGCTGCAATTGGCAGAACCGTCTTTGGATATGTAGACACTGATTTTGGGGAACCCGATCTCATGGTTTTATAGAATCCAAAAGTTTAAAATGAGAAGAAACATGTGAAAGCTTCTCCTTAAATAAACCAGCTCATCCATTGAATCATCTTGTACCAACAAAGTGACATGAAATAAAATCTATTTGTAGCAGGTGAAATGAAAGTAAAATCCACCTGTAGCATGTGAAAACTTTAGATACATTTGCATGAAAAGATAGAGAGTATCAAGAGTTGATCTTTAATGTTAACAGTGGTATAGCTTAGAAACTTCTGCATTTATGCTTTCATAAATTTTTGGGTGCTAATATATCTATATATATTCAGATACAAGTCAAAAGAAAAAAGTTATAAGTGAAGACTACACTTTCCCAACACTTGATAAATGATTTTGCTGCTTAATAGAGATAACACATCCCTATTCCGTTTTCTTTTGTCGGGACTCTGCATGAACTTTCGATGTCCCTTTTGTACAATTAAAGTAAGCACATTTCACATTCTTCTACACTAAACTCTAAAGAATCTCAATGATATCAAAGTACATGATTATAAAACCAAATCTTGAACTCTGATTATCTGAGCTTGTAACAACAAACTTGGTTTAAATAGCATGAGTGATCCGAGGCGTTTTGGTCCCAAAAGCTGAGGTGCGAGACAAACGCATTGCGTACGTGAGGTGCCCTTCTAGGTACAACCAAATAAGTTTTAACCTTCTCACTCCTTTTTTCAAAGTCCATCATATACAACCCAAAACTGCATATCTCTCATCGCCATAGTTGTCAATAGCGAATAGCGGTAAATAGCGACAAGTCACCTATATGCTACGTAGCGAATAGCGATAAATAGCGCCCGCTATTTCGTGTTTAGCGATAAGGTAGTAGAAGCTTTAAGAAATGTTTTACATTCAATAAATAAACATGTTTAGCTATAAAGTAGTAGAATATATAAGCAAACACCACCAAATTAGCTAAAATACTCTATTTGTGTCAATTTTATAGTAATAAAGAATAAAAAAAATAAAAAAATAAAAAAAATGCCACTGCAGGTCGCTATATACCGCTAAGTACTAGATAGCGAGCCTTGACCTTGTCGCGACTGCGCCGCTACGTTCGCTATTGACAACAGGGGCCTTGTGTTACAAAAAGCCCCAACCCTCGCCTCAAGAATCGCCTTGTGCCTTAGGCGTGCCTAAGGCACGCTTTTTAAAACCAAGGTGATAACTAGTTCATTCACATAATATCAAGAACTCACATCATTGAGGTCTTGAAATGGATTGCGCCAATAACCAGCATCTGGACCCCCTCCACCATTAGCACTTGCTTCAAAAGTTTCATGGCCAAGCTGTACAGCACAAATCAAATGAGCTTGCATAGATCATACATGAAAAATGATAATGTAAACACAATAATAACTAATATAGTAAGACTGCACAAGTATAAAAACTATAACAGGTCTAAACTCTAAACAAATATAACATGGAAGAAAAGTGCTAGAAATTGATTAGCTTGTACTTAATGACCTACCAAGAGCAACTTTGGTATCTTTGTAACTCTAATCATAAGTATTCCCACATGTTATACGTTACAAACAGATATAAACTGACAAAGTTGATCAACAAGGAAGTAAGAACCTTAGAACTATTATTCATATAACATAGTATACCACATGTCAATTTCTGCACAAACTATTAGAGAGATGGCACTAATATTTTATATAAGAAAGCTAGTAACTGAACCTGGTCATATTGAGCTCGTTTCTCTTCATCTTTCAGAACCTGCAAAATTGATGTTCTTGTTACATTTATCATGAAATGAAGAAAAATAATTTTCTTAATGCAATAAGACAAAATTCTCACATTTTTAAACCAAAAACTTGCTAAATTTAGAACTTAGGAGATACTCATTTGAAGACAGTAGAGCAGTTCAACTACAGAAAGAATCTAGAAAGACGTATCAAGAGTTAAATAACACCTTAGTACCTCGTATGCCTTTGAAATTTCCTGAAACCTTGTTTCTGCTTCTGGATCATCTTTATTTGCATCTGGGTGCCACTTCTTGGCTAGCTAAGAATTCCAAATAGCAAAAAGAATTATTTATTAAAAGATAGCACAAAACAAACAGAACAAACTCGCAAGGACAAGGCATGTAAATAATTGCAGAAAGAAAGTTACGAGAAAGATACCCCATAATAGGCTTTCTTGATTTCTGATGCAGTTGCATTCTTACTGACTCCAAGTGTGTCGTAATAATCTTTCGCAGCCATGTATGCTGGTGAACATAAGAAGGTCTAAAGTCAAGCAAACTGGAAAAGTTTTCAAATCCACAGAACTCTATCACTGTATAAATAAACTGTCAAACAAGAACCCCAACCCCACAAGTTTTATTCTTAATCTTCCCTACCTGAGTATCAAATCTCGAAAATGGATATTAAAATGACCAAGAAGTAATTGGTATAATAAATCATGCATAGTTAATTCAGATTTGTGAGAAAGTATGATAACATGATCAGAGATGAGGAAAAACTTGTTTGACTTCTCTATAAATGACCTGTATATGGCTGTTTCTGCATGAATATACAAGTTCCCAAATTTTAAACTCAAGACTCCTCAGTCAATGAGAACACTTTATGACAGTTTTCATAAGAGGTTGAGGGAGGAAAGAAGCAAAGATGTGGTTTGGGATAACAGGTCAAATATGTAGATGCCTAACAACAGCCAGCAATAAGAGAATGATCTGGTAAACCAAGAATGAAGTGAGCAACTAATTACATTGTGTTTTCAGTATGGCGTTACAACCAACAATACCATTCATGGTTTTAAGTATACAAACAAAATCCATTAAAACGGTTTGTAGGCAGCGAGAAGTTGGACAGGTGAACGAGGAGTTTAAAGGGTGGACGAGGAGTGTCCAAGTAACTGATCACTGGGTTGTAACTGAAACTAATGGATGGCCAAAATGAGTAGCGGGTGTGACCGAGGGAGGAGTGTTAAATGTGGTTGTCAATGCCAGAAAGTTCGATGGGTGGATAGGTCCACGAAACACATCCAGGGTGATGAAATATTGTTGCAAGCTGTGATCAAGTCTTATGAGTGTTGCTTTAGCTTATTCCTAGCGTGATGGCTTTTATTTCGGGGTGTTGCCTCCAATGTGCAACAATGCATGAGAACGTGCATGTTTCAATTGTGGAAGAATGTGAAGTGGCAAATGTTTCGAACTCGCATCTACTCGTTTGTGTTGAACCGTTTGGGTTACTAGTCAATCATTGCATATCCTTTAAAAGAACCTCAACAAAGACTTAAGAGTGTACAAGGACTTCCCACGTTCCACTGGTCGAGAGTTGGGGCCAGTCGCATGATGAGTCCATGGTAGAATGAAACTAATTACTCATATCACAGTAAGCGCTATGAAATGGCTGGTCTTTGTGCAACCAAGGGCGACCTCAATAATCTATACACTCAGAGTGCTAGTGATGGCAACGAGCTTAAACACCGGATCGAAATACCCGACTTGGATTAATTAAAGCAAGAAAACAACGATCCTCTACGAGATATAGTCACACCACTCGCGAGAATTTCGTTGAGCAGAATTCTAACTCGAAATACCCGATACAGACACATCACGAGAATTCAACTTAGACGTCCAAGATCACCTTCTAATCTTCTGCCAGTAAATTAGAATAGCAAGGAACAATAAAATCCTCCAAGTGTAGAGAATAATTTTGTGGAAAATTTCAACTGCCTCATTTCTCCAATTTTCCGGTACATATCGATGGAAGAAAATTAAAACTAACACTCCACTACTACCCCACATTTCCTACACTTGTGGAATCACTAAAACAACTATCTTGACAAATTCAAATGAATTAAACAATTAAAAAAAAGGAAATGATTAAAATAAACAAGCTGTGAAATAAAAACGTGGGGCAAGACACTTTTTTTGCAATCATGGGCCTTGAATCGTGGGTCTGGATTGATGTCTCCCTATCAGCTAGAAGGTAGAGTGTTTGGGAGAGAAAAAAACACCTTCCGGATACCATACCATTGTGATTATAAAGTCGTAATGATGTGGAAAGTTTTAGATACAGGTGACGATGAAGTTGCAAACTTCAACAATTCAATGCCAATTTGGTTAGTACAAGTTTCAAGTACATGTACTCTTCCATGTAACCATGGTCAAGAAAACAACCAAATCGACAAGAAGAATTCTTCTACGTGCGCACCGTAGGAACTTGAAAGAATATTAGCACGCATTCCACTGGTTCAGAACTGTTATATAGTTTGTTGCCTTGTGCAAGAAAATATGAAATTGTCTTGAACTTTCTACAAAGTAGTTATAATTTGTTCTTTTACCGCCAGAATTTAACACAAGGAAAAGAAATTGTGATGGACAAGAACTCTTGTCATCGTACACCACTGAAACTTGAAAGGGATATTAGCACATTTTGTACTTGTTCAGGGGTTGTTATAAAGTTTGTTGCTTTCTGCAAGATAAGAAGAATTGTTTCAAACTCTACAAATTTGTTGAAATTTTATCTTCTATAGCCAGAATTTGACACAAAATAAATAATGTTCCGCTCTATCTTATTGATTCCATCATCAAAGAAGAGCAGTTTGTACGGAATTTTAAATTCAAAATGAACTACCGAACAACTAAATGTTGGAACAGAAAAGGATTCTAATTTTAAATATTAACAAAAAAGCAGAGATAAATACAACGTACAAGTGCCATGAATCGATCTACTTTTGCCGCAATATGCATTAGTTCTTCCAAGATGTGACCCATATCTCGAATTCACTACTGCAACAAAATACCAGACAGCGTCAGTGCAGTATAAGACAATACAAGCTCCTATGGTATGAACATGGCGGAACAAAAGATAAAAAAATCACTTCATTTTTCCCATTAAACATTTACCATCTCTGTAATTGTGACAGTTAGGAATCTTGTAATGCCCGTGTATTGATGAACCAAACTTCCTGTAACCTCCTCTGACCAACGACTCATACAACTACACAACAACACATAGCAAATGTGATTACAATATAAACAAACAAACACGCACAGAGAATTAACATACGATATAAACAAATTCTTTAATTCGTATAATCATGCTTCATCATATGATTGAAGAACAGAGTGCATACGGAATCGTTGGACAGGGAGCGGCGAGCAATCCATGAGAAGAGTTTAATGGCGTTAGAACGAACCATTTGTTGCCTGTAAATTTGAAGAAACTGTTAAATTTCGAGGTGTTTTATTATGGGCAAAGGATTTTCTATAGTGTAAACCCTAATAACAGGAAATCAAACCTCAAGAACCTTCTAGGGCTAGCTTCACTGGCCTTAATAATTTTCCCCAATTTGTAAGGAAGGGCTATTTGGCAAATAACTGAAACTAGAACATACCTTGTGTTATTTTTTAAATAAACCCCTTCTTTTTCTGAATTTTGATCAGATGAGTCCTTGTACTTGTTACTATTTGACAAATAACTGAAACTTAAGGGGCGTTTGGTTCGCGGAATTTGTTGGAATTAGAATTGGAATTGGAATTTGAATTATAATTCAAAAGAATTGCATTTGGAATTCAATATTTTCCAAATGATTTGGAATTTAAAGGAATTGGAATTTATAAAGGGAATTTAAATTTCAAATGCATTTCCAGTGCCAATACATTATAAATGAA
>BJCN01331044.1:0-13516 GCA_018326445.1 Flaveria brownii
TCCCGATGAATTCTTGAAGTTTGATATTCTGACATGGTGGAAAGGAAATGAATCACAATTTCCGGTCCTATCCGCTATGGCACGTGATTTACTAACCGTCCAAGCTTCCACGGTAGCTTCGGAGTCTGCATTTTTTGTTAGTGGCAGGATTTTATCGATAAGAAGAACAAGGCTAACTCCAACATCGTTAGAGATGTGTATTTGTTTAAAAGACCACTTAGATGCGGCCGAACGAAGACAAAATCAAACCTTGAAGAAGAAACACCAATTGAAGAAGAAATACATGAACAAGAGGTACAAACCGGACGATCCTCACCGCTCTCCGACTAAGAACTCGCTTATGATTTGTCTCAACGCATTGGCACACAAACCGACGAAGACGATTAAATTAGAAAAACATTTATTCGTAATATGGATATTTTGTTTTCTTTGGTTTAATTTTAATGTAATTTTTATTGTTTATTTTTCATAATGAATTAATTGTTTACTTTTATGAATCAATGTAATTTTTATTGTTTTCCTTAGAAAAACCCGCTTATGAATTATGTAATTTTTATTCGTATTATGAATTTTATTGTTTACTTTACTATTGTGTTTAATTAATCTACTCTAATATTTTTTAATTAATCAAAGTTTGTAATTAATTTGTATATAATTTAAATAGTATTTTAAAAAATTAATAACCGGTTTTTCCAAACCGGTTCTTAGACCCGACCCGGTACGGTTCCAACCCGGACCGGTTCCAACCGGGTTGGGTTTTCCGGGCTTGAAAACCGCATCCGACCCGAACCGGTTCTTGGTCAAAAACTGGGCCCGATAGCGTTGACCCAACCCGAACCGGTTCCAACCCGAACCCTGTTAAAAAAACCGGTTTACGCACCTCTACTTCCATTTACCACTACCAAACTTGACTTCCAGTCCTTGTTCATCCAATTTACTAATAGAAATTAATTTCTTCTTCAAACCTGGAATCACTTTGACATTCTTCAAGTTCCACGTAATTCCCAATGGAGTCACCAAATCAATGTCACCCATGCCCATTACATCAAGCATTCTGCCATCGGCGAGACGTACCTTCCCAAAATCGTCTGTTTTCAGATTCACCATCATTTCACCACTGTGTACGGCGTGAAACGAAGAACCAGAATCCATGATCCAAGAGTCCACACTGTTTTCAGCCTCAAGAATTAACACGGCACCATCATTGACATCCTCTGCAGCAGTGTTCAGACTTTTCTTTGGACATTGACTCTTAACATGTCCATCCTCATTGCAGATCCAGCACATCACATTTTTTCGAGTTCGAGTTGAACTCTTTCCCCGACTTCCACTGGCTCAACTATTTTCCCTTCCCCTGCCAACATGTAACATCTCAGAAGATGATCCAACATTTGCACTTTTCAGACGTGTGTCTTCACCTATCACAATGTCTCGGATCTTTTCAAATGTCATGTCGTCAGCCCCCATAGAATTTGTAACAGCAGTTACAGTCCCGGACCAACTATCAGGCAGTGAAGATAGCAACACCAAGGCTCGAGTCTCATTATCGAATTTTATTCCCATTAATTCTAATCTAGTAAGAATAGACATCAGATCATTAATATGGGAGGTGACTGAGCTTCCCTCTTTCATTCTCGTCATGAACAGTTCTCTCATCAAGAACACCTTGTTAGCTGCAGACGGCTTTTGATACATATTTGACAAAGCCAACATCATACCACTTGTAGTGGTTTCTTTCATGATGTTAAAAGCAACGCTCTTCATCAAAGATAACATAATAGCCGCTCTAGCTTTCTTGTCCTTGGAATTCCAAACTACTTCTTCAGCTTTCTCCATACTCTCCGGTTTCTTTTCCAGTACCATATCCAAATCCTTTTGAGACAGTAATGCCTCTATTTGCATTTTCCACCAACCAAAATCTGTGCCATTGAACTTTTCGATCACAATCTTCCCGTCTTCAGCCATAGTAGCTAACCAGAGACAAAACAAACGAAACAGGCACGCTTAACAGTTGATAACCAGTCAACAAAGGATAGACAAACCAGATCCGGTACTTCCAACCAAAAAACCCTGGAACCTGAAACACCCGACTCGGCGCTTCACCTGCAAAACTTGAGCGAAACCAGCAACTTCAAGAGATCCCAGCCGGAACTCTAATTGCAAAAATCACTCAAAAACAGCCCCCAAAACAGCAGTAGCAAAACAGAACCGAACAACAACTGAAAAATCAGAAAAAATTCTGACAGTACTGTTCACGGCCGGAAAACACTGTTCACGGCCGGAAAACACTGTTCACGCTGAAAACACTGTTCACGGCGGAAAATACTATTCACGCGCTGTACTGTGGCGGCGGCGGCGGAGGAACCCTTGGTGGCGGCGGCGGTAGAAACCCTAGATAGAGGCGGCGGCGAAAATCTTCAAGAGTCTGATGCTCTGATACCAGTTGTTAGGTATCTTTACGCAACGGAAATAAACAATATTTTACGCACGCACACGAAAGCAATAAGAACACGAGAATTTATAGTGGTTCGGTCAAGATGACCTACGTCCATTCTCTGCAACTAGGTATTTTATTAAGCTCAAGGGATAAGATTACAATACAATAACATGCTATATATAAGAATAATTAGGGTTTTAAGAAGCTTCAATGGGCCAGGCCCATAACTCCATCTGAAAGCCCAAATCGTCTTTGAGCTCTTATCTTCTTGATTTAGTTTTGGATGATTATAAAAAACAAATACAATATGATACTACGTTGGCTCGTGATGCAATGCTTTGGAGCAGTGCATGGGAATTCAGACAGGTGTGCAACATCAATGAACGTTGTTCATGTCTCTAGCGATTCACACTACAAGTTATGTTAAATTTCTTTATCCTATTTAAATATTATGAATTGTTTTGCCACATTTGATGATACCTTCGTTGCATGCTATACACATGTATTTTTTCTTTGCTAGAGAAAATTTTTTCTCTAGCGGTCTAAGTTTTTTTTTATCATTAGGGTCCACCATTTTTGTTTGAGGAAAATTTGTTGTGTTTCATCTTATCACGAATATGGTAAAAAGAGTTGGAGTTCTTCCGTCAATGTGGACAAAATTAATGGCTTTAGTAACGTGCATTTCTTTGCAGATAGCAATTAATGAAGCGGCAAAAGACTGGGGACTGCAATGTCTTCGTTATGAAATAAGTACATTTATATTATTTTAGTCAAACACACTCTTAAGTGATAGTTTAGGATAAAACTATGTTATTGGTTGTTGGAATTCAAAAAAATGTTAACATGTGATTTGTTTTGTATGTAGGGGATATATCTCCTCCACGTGGTGTGAAAGCTGCTATGGAGATGCAGGCAGAAGCAGAGCGTAAAAAGAGAGCTCAGATTCTTGAGTCGGAAGGTATAAGACCCCACCCTACCGAGGTCTCATATGTTTGTACCGTAATGTGTCATGTATCGTTATAAGTAGTTCATTTCAATAGAGGGGCAAACTTGTGCTAAAATATGCATACCATTTTTTAAAGTCTACACAATACACATACCCATGTATGTGCGTATGTGTGTGTGCATATACATCTATACACACATACATAGGGAAGAGTTCAATACAAACCAAGAGAAATTAAGAAAACTCTTAAACTAAATTTAAGACCTTGGTTGGTTAAGATCAGTGGTTCTAGCTTTTTTGAATAAAAAAGTACAAATTTGTATTTTTGCGGGGCCCTTTCCAACATCGTCTATAACCATTGATCTTAACCAACCAAGGGCTTAGATTTGTGTGTGTGTGTGGGTGTATTTCAAATTCATCTTCTGTAGTTTCAATTGGCATATGGAAATGGTGGGGTAGTTTGTTATTTCGTTATGATTATAAAAGTTTTGTTATTCTAATCTTTAGGAGAAAGACAAGCACACATTAACATTGCTGACGGAAAGAAGAGCTCGATGATGTTGGAAGCTCAGGGTAAGTTGTTATGTACATTAAGAAGCTTAATTGTAGATTTTGATTCAATAGATACCTTACCGTCTTTTACACAGAAAAGGACGCTAGTATAGAGCCTATTGCCTTTATGGTTTCTTAATCACCAGGATGAAAAGTATAGCATTTTTTGTGGATTTAAAGTAACATATTACGCTGGATGTAGAATGTGATCATTTTCATCTTATCAGTGCTTTGTCTCACTGTGTTAATGCCATTGAGTTTCCGAATTTGCTCTATATTGCGAGAGATGTAATAAAAGTTTCAGAGGTTTTTAATTTCCTCTAGATTAGGCACCTGCTCACAATTCCAATCTTTCATTAATAAAATAAGCCTTCTGATCCTTCCCTAAATATCACTAAACAACATTTGAATGTCATAAGAGCATGGTTGTAAAGATCGTTAGGCGCTAGTTGAGCAGTGGGGTACCGCCTAGGGATTAATCAGGATTAGTTGAGATTAATCTGATTTGAATCTTATATGTAATTTATATGTATATCGGTGTATATGTATACATATATATATATATATATATATATAATTAAAAAAATTCAAACATTAACATATTTTGACCAATTTTAACAAAAATTTGATTGATTTTGACCAAAATCTGGGCAATTTTGACTGATTTGAAAGAAATTTGACCAATTTTGACTACTTTTGATCGATTAGGTCCAACTAGGTTTGATTTTTTCCGAATGGGGACGGATTATCGATTAACCCTCCGATTATGTGAAATCGCCAAGGTTGGTGGCTGATTTCTGATTAATCGTCGACTAGGACCGATTTTTACAACACTGCATAAGAGACCGACAACAAAACAATGCTTACACGGGGATAACATGTTTCAAGAACCAAGAAAACTTGTTACTTGCATAATATGGAGCCTTTTTTGTTTTGCCTTTGAGAACTGTTTTAACTAGCTATTTATATTAATTCAGGAGAAGCAGAGGCTATTTTGGCTAGAGCTCAAGCAACAAACAAAGGAATTGCATTGGTTTCTCAAGCGCTTAAAGAAAATGGTGGAATCGAGGTAAGCATCTGCTGTCTCAAATCATGTGGAAATATCTTAGTAGCATGAATCTGACACTTTTTGGTATTTGCAAAGAAAGGAAAATGGGGATCGTAACTAAAGGCACTTTGCTAGTCTGGCATCTAAAATTCTAAATTTATAACCTTTAACACCTGGTGTTCTAAGCTTAGCTTGTTTTCTTTCAGAAACTTGTTTGGGATCTAGCCAAGAAATGTTTCTTTTACTATAGTCTTGCAATCCCCATTTTTTATTGTTTATTTGTTAGTTATCATACCTTGGTTTCATACCTGGAATTCTTGTTAGACAATTGGCGCCATAACAGTTGGTAAAGACACTCACATAATTCTATTAATTCGAACAAAGGAAATACTTTTTGGTACACCTTACATCTTATTCCTACCAATTATTTATTAGGAAGAAAATCACTCTTAATCATAATTGATAGCTTATATCAATCATTGCTTGATTTTTGCTTTGACTACTGTTATTATATTTGATTGCCTAATTAGTAACTTATCAATTCCAAAGATAGATTTTGGACAGATCCAATTTTCTGGCCAATGACCCATTTAATCAACATTTGACACGTGAACATTTTGACTCACAAACATGATTAGTCATTAGAACCATCATTCACCCCCTAATCATGGTTTATGCACTTCATTGTTCATAGCAATGTTGGTTTGTCATCCATAAATTATGGTAAGTTAGCCTCCTTTTTCTCCCACTTTGGACATTCATTTAGAAAATGTCCAAGCTCACCACACTTGTAACATCTATCGTGACTTTTATTCCGTTGGAACCGTTCACCACCTTGACCTTTTTCTGGACCCCGACCTCTTCCTCGGCCACTCCCAAAGTCATCCCGGTTTGAACTTCCATAACCGCATTGCTCACATCCGTGCTTTTTGTCTTTCTCCCTTTTAGAAAGCATTAACCTCCCTTGAGTTTCTTCTTTGTTGAGTCCTTTAATGCGTTCTTCATAGGCCCTCAACCTTCCAACAGCTTCATCAAACGACATCTTGTCAAGATCAAAGCATTGCTCTATTGAGGCTACGATTTGAAGGAATGACTTGGGCATAGCATCGAGCAACCGTCTCACCAAAACCTTCTCTTCAATGTCTGACCCGAGACTCCTTGCTTTTGAGGCTAGCCCACTCAGTTTGCTTGCAAAAACATCTACCAAGTCATCCTCCTTCATGTGCAAGTTTTCGATTTCCTTCCTCAATGTTGAAAGCCTAGCCGTTCTTACTCGATCCACCCCCAAAAATCTAGTTTTCAGCCCTTCCCAAACTTGTTTTGCATCCGTATGAGATGCCATTTGTAAAACAAGCTCTTCCGGGATGGCTTGAAACAAGAAGGCAAGAGCCATCTTGGACTTTTTTGGATCAACATTAGTACCACTTGGTGGTTCTATGGCCTCCCATATTCCATTTGCATCCATAATGGCCTTCACTTTAATTGCCCACACCGGATAGTTTGTAGAGGTTAAAATCGGACACTGATAAGACATCAAACCTCCTTCCTTTGCATCATTGCCATTTTTTTCTGTTTTGGACAGCCCCAACCCTTGTAGATCAGACCCTACTCCAACAACCTTCTTCCACCGACCAAGAAAACAAAGCCACCTGCTTTTGCTGTTTTCTTTGCCTGCCAAACGAGACTGGATCCAAAGGCTTCTTCCCGTCTGTTTCTTCTGCACTTCTGTCGGAATTCCCTGCCAAAAGAACAAGCCTAACCTGGCTTTTCCGTTCTTTTCCTAGGCAACAGAAGAACAAAGTCTGGTTACTGATCGATGGGATTAGGGCTGCGATTCAATTCTGATCAAGGGCTGATCAGAAATGAAACAAGCTGCTGTTCCACTATTCGACCTTTTGGGGTAGTGACTTGTCTTTCCCTATCACAGGTTTTTGATCTCTCACTGCTCTAATACCAATTGTTACTTGTTAGACACAATGTTAGGTATTACGTGTACGCGGCTGACCCGAGAATTCGGATAGGGCACGAAATCAATACAATACTACGGCTCGGGCCTTAAGAAGTTGTCGGTATTTCTAATTGATTTCTAAAACGAGTGACGAGATAACGATAGCAATAATAGTAGTAACAAGACTAACTACGCAGCGGAAATAGATTCACCAAACAACCAATAAATCGAAACAATCAAACTGAACAAATTACCCAAGAAAAAACACAGAACCTGTTTTGGCTGTTCTTTGATCGAAACAGAGCCAAAAAACTGCAGCACAAACAGAACAGGGCAGCAGCCTGTTCACGGCAGCAAACACAGCCCCTTTGCGGCGGCTGCGGTGGCGATTGCTGGTGGTTTATTGGCTGCAAACAGCAGCCCTTCAGGAAGTTGTTGGCGGCGGCAGAAGGCAGCCGCAGTAATGCTGCTGTAAAGACACACAATCACACGAGCACAGGATATAATCAAAGCAGTAAAGAACACAACGATTTAACGTGGTTCAGTCAAAGGTTGACCTACGTCCACGGGCTACGAACCAGGGTTTCTTTTTTTACTTTCAAGACTTAAGATTACAAGTACAATAAGTGGGTATTTATAATAAAAGACAACAAAAACTTAACATAAATAAGTTGTGGCAAATTAGGCTTAGGGCCGGCTGCCCCTAACCCCTTTCTGCAGCTTGTCTGCGGGCTGTTTCAGAGCCCGACCCAAGATGGATGGAGCCCACAACACAACACACAATTGGCACAATAACAGTTGGTAAAGACACTCTCACATAATTCTATCAAGTAGAACAAAGAAAATACTTTTTGGTACACCTGGCATCTTATTCCTATCATCTATTTGTAAGGAAGAAAATAACTCGTAATCATAATTGATAGCTTATATCAATCTTATTCCTACCATCTATTTATAAGGAAGAAAATAACTCATCATCATAAATGATAGCTTATATTAAGCATTGTTTGATTTATGCTTTGACTACTTTTATTATATTTGATTGCCTAGTTAGTAATTTATCAATTCCAAAGATAAATTCTAGATATATCCAGATTTCTGATCCATGACTCCTTTTGATCAACTTTTGACTCGTGAACATTTTGACCCACAAACATGATTAGAACAATCAATTCTTGCTTGATATGAGATCATATTTATTTTCACTCATTAAATCAATTCTTGCTTGAACATGTCATCTACTGTTGTGTAGTCAAGTAAAAACAATTGTATGGAATTTGTAATTTGCACTTGTAATGAAATTGAAAGGTTGTTTGGGCTGGATTTTTGCAGGCTGCAAGCTTGCGTGTTGCAGAACAATACATCAATGCTTTTGGAAATGTGGCGAAGGAGGTGAGTTGTTGCTCTTGATAATCAAACTTCAATCTTTAATCCCTAATACTAGTTACCTTTTTGTTGTAGAGCACAACATTGTTACTCCCTATGAGTGCTTCCAACCCTGCCAGCATGATGGCTCAGGCTCTCAACATATACAAAAGCTTAATTGGTCAGGATCTCGGACACACCCCCCTCCCTGACTCTGCATCTCCAGCAGATGCCAAGACTAGTGGACCTCCTGCTGCTGCTGCTGCACATGAGACCAACTCTAGCCTAGGATCGCCTGTTTTTTCCCTTCAAGGAAAAAGGAACAAGTGAAGACATTATCCACAAGATTTACTTACTGAGGAAAGTTGTTTTAGTTGTACCTGTACTTGTTAACCGTCTAAGGTTACTTGTTTTTTCTCTTACGTATAGTTAGTCTTTTAGGCAATTGGATTGAAAAAATGCAATGCCATTGTGATTTTCTTTGGGAATAATCAATGAACCAGTTGAGGATGTTAAATTTTGAACGTTACTCCTTGTTTAGTGAGGTCAGCTAAGTAGCCGAGGATTTGAGTTTGAATTGTGTACAAGTATTAATAGAAGAGGAGTGTAAGCATGTAGAATAGCAAATCTGCAAGTAGTAACTTTCTTGTCCTAGACACAAGGGTCAAAGCTGTCTTTTTAATCGTACTTGAAGATGGAAAGATCTGCATGACAAGTCTCACCTGGCAGATCAGACGTAAAATCTCATAACAACAGAAATTTTCATGAGGAGCTTCCAAACAAGTGGCTGCTTTTAAACAAGTGCATGTGAAGTGTGCTTTTAATTGCTTGAGACGCACACCTGAGGCATTTGAGACCGGGTATGAGGCTCTTCTCATAGATATGGGAGGGTTTTGTGCATTAGGATATTTTACATACAAGTATTCAATTTTTTTGGATTTTGATTAATCAAATCCTTGCCTTATGTATTTTCACCAAAAGTATCAGTCACAAGCATCTGAATGACCTAAGAATTCCTCTTGAAACCCTTAATGTCACCCCCTTGTTGCGATCTGATTAAGATGATAAAGAAATATACGATACGAAGGATAATAACATTCTTTCTTTTGATATCTAGGGGAAATACAAGTGATTCTCTATGTTTCTCATAAGTAGGCTAATGTGAAGGTTCGATAATCTTTGCTTTGGCATGCCCTCCACTTATATAAGCCACCGTTCCATTCGCCTTGTACTATGGTGCTCATTTCTACCAGGTCAACCCCTTGGGTCTTTGTAAAATCGTTAATTTAGAGATTGTCTGTAGAGTTCTTTGCGGTGAACCGACTATCAATCTTTTTCATCAGTTTTATAAGATAGGCAGGTCGGGGGATTGGTTTACTTTTTCTAAACGATGAAAACCAAATCCTTTTTATGCTTTAATATCCCCACCTCTTGAAACATTGGAAGAGTAAGTTCTCTTATGTGTCTGATTCCTTTGTTTCTCTTCCCGTCGGATCCCTGGCTACGCCTCTCGAGGACGGGCCCCAGCGAAAGGGGAGTATTCGTTCGAATTGTATGACCCATTGAAAGATAAACCCACTCCTACTACCGTTTATCCTGAACCACTGTTGGTATTGGCGGGCATCAGCCGAGTGTGGGACAAACCTTGGTTCGACCGACTGTTTTTCAGGGTGGTGTCGGTAAATTGATGTGGCGACCCTTGCTTTATTATTTGCGTTGAACTGATGTATAGATCTTTTATTTGTTTTCTTGTTTTCTCCCTTTTTTTGTTTATTGCAGAAATGGACTTGTTCTCCTTTCTTGAACGTGCTAGAGAAAAGTTTGAAGGGGATCTGTGCCTGTTGCTTCATCCGGAACAAAGACGTCCACTGTCCGTGCCTCAACTCCCAAGCCTACGCCTTCGCTTGGAGGTGAAGACCAGGCCGGAAAAATCTCTGATCCAATTGTGATTCATCAGTCATCGCCTGAAACTGCTTCTGGGAAAAGGGCTGGTAGTTCTTCGTCTTCCCCTACTAGAAAGACCCGTTGACTCAATGTTAGATTTGGAGTTGTTCGATCGACTTCAGCTAGCCATGCTCCGACTGACCCTCCTACTGTGAGTCCAGTTCGATCTATGCCTGGCGGTGTTGATTCCCCCGGGACTCTTTTGACCTGGACTTCCCGGATGTTGCTAGGGATAACGTTGAGGCGGAATCTGTGTTGCCTGCTACAAACATCAGTACTTTGCCTTTACGTAATATCTCTATTTCTCCGGGGTCTTCGCATTCCACCTTGCCGCAAGGGGATGCAAGTAGGGGTTCTCCGGTTGATCTTTTTGGAACACATGGTTCGTCCGACAAGGTTCTCATTGATGAGGGCACGCACCTGTTCGTCTCTTCTTGGCATCTTACACAGTCTTCAACTTTTTCGCTTGTCGCTTATGCCGCCGAGTTCCTATCTTACTCTCGCTCTTCTAGCAAGGTAGTTTTTTATTCTGGATTGGGGACAGGTGACCTGTTGGATGAATTTGGGCCCACTTTAAAGTACATCAATTTTCTCACGACATGGAGGTTTTTCTCCGCCTGCGCACTATTCATTAGGAGAATACTCAGCTGAGGGAATAGCTTTCCCAACTTTCTAATTCATACCGGATGGTGGAGCAGCAGACTGCCGTGGCGGAGAGTCTGAGAAAAAAGGCTGAGGATCTTCATGTGGAATTGGGACAGTCTCGAGATCGGCTCTTGTCTCTGGAACGAAAATTGGTTGATGTTGAGGAGGAGCATACGCGGGAATGCACGGTTCTTCAAGTGGAGGTTGATAACCATTAGTTTCGTTTGGAGAAGGTGGAGGTATGACATGCATGTCTATTCTCTTTTCTTGTTATTGTTTGTTGTTTTTTGTTTTTGTTTTTTTATCCTTGGTTTTTCGCTGCTTGTAGGAACTGGAGCAAGAGGCACATCGAAAGCATGTTGAGATTGCTGTAAGGGGAACTTTATGGTTTCAGGAGAGGGATGATCTGGTGTTTCGGCTATCTAGTATAGAGATCCACATCCGGGCCTTGATTGAAGAGAACAACCACTGCGAGAACCAGAGGAAAGAACTTGATGCTCGCAAGAAAGCCCTGGAAGCTGAAAGTCATTGGTTGATTACTCAAGGTTTTCCCGAGGTCTTTAAGAAGGTGCAGAACAACCGATCTTTCTTATCCTTAGTGGCTAACATGAATTCTGCTGCCATGGTTGTGGGCTTTGAGGCTGGTCTTCGTGCTGGGGCAAAGTGTAAGGAAAACAATACCCCTATTGAGACCCAACCTCAGTTTGACCCTGATGCTCGTCGGGCTATGAAAGACCGCGCTATTGTCCTACAGTCATCGAAGCATGCTTTGATATCACAGGTATCGTGTTCTAGTGATAGGCCCGTCGAGGAAATTCGGGCCGTTATTTCGCATTTTGCCCCTCTTCCTCTGTGGAATGATATGTTTGTAATCTTTTTTGCTTTTGGACTAGGAGATCCTGTCTTGGACTCAAAAAGTTTTTACATTATGTTAATTTGGGTTTTTGTTCCCGTGGTAGCACATAGTAAGGTCATGTCTTGGATTCCTATTGGTTGTTCTTTCTTTTTTTTTTCTTTTTTTATATATGGCCATTTTAGTTTGGTGTTTAGGTTTTTTGTGCCCGTCTTAGTTTTGTGGCCTTTTCTTTGTTGTAACTATATTGTCCTTTTGCCATTTAATCTGGCTTTAGGAAACTTGTGCGGCCTGACTCCCGCTGTCATTGCGGTGTCTTCCACGCGCGTCTTACACGGTTGATTTTGCGAAACAACATGTGATTGATGGACAACAATTTGGTTACAACTGTATTCCATTATCTGGGATTTCTTATACAAAATACTACTTCAAATGTATTGTGTTCCATGTCCTGGGTACTTTGGTTTCGTCTGTTCTTTCAAGACGATATGCTCCAACTTTTAATGCTTCAACCAACGTGTATGGGCCTTCCTATTGTAGGCCCATTTTGTCGTTGTCTATCGTCTTGCTGGCTTCATTGCTTCGGAGGACCAGCTCCCCAGGGCGAAATACCTTATCTTTGACTCGAACATTGTTGTAGCATTCCACTATTTTCTTGTACTTTGCCTCGTGTATGGCTGCGATCTCTCGTCTTTCTTCTAAGAAGATTCAAATTAATGTCGAATTCCACATTCATATATTCTAGACTCCTCGGCGTGTGTGATCTTATTTCCACCGGGATCATGGCTTCTGTTTTGAACGTAAAGCTGAATGGTGTCTCTCTGTGGCTTGTTTTGGGCATAGTTCTGTGTACCCACAATACATGAGGTAGCTCCTGGATCCATGTTCCTTTTTCTCTCTCTAACCTTGTCTTTATTCCTTCGACGATGCTTTTGTTTGCCCGTTCCACCTGCCCGTTTGCTTGGGGGTGGGCTACGGATTTGAACATTTGTTTGATTTGGAGCTCCTCGCACCACCCTTGGAAGGGGTTTTCTGCCAAATACCTTCCGTTGTCGCTGACAATAACGCCAGGCAACCCGAACCTGCATATGATGTTTTCCCATATGAACCGTTTCAATTGTTGCCCTAGTTATGATGGCTAGGGGCTTTGCTTCTACCTATTTGCTGAAATAGTTGTCTACTACTAGCAAGAATTTCACCTGACCGATTAACTCGGGAAAAGGACGCACTATGTCTATTCCCCACTTGTAGAATGACAATGCAGATGACATCGGCGATGAATTTGGAAGTGAAAACCCTACTTTTTCTCCATTCTTGTGGTGACTTTGAAGAAGTTCTTTCAAAAGTTCAACTAGGTTGAAGATCAAACATTTTAAAGTAAAATTCAACTCGACACAGCTCACTTCTACTCATGTTTTCTTCCATTTAACTGAGTTCGGTTGTGGTTTTTGTAAGCCTCATGGGCTAAACAATCTTTATCACTTAGATTAGATGAAGCTTTGGATACTTTGACATTTTACACGTAACTTTTGGTTATGATTAGGTTTAATGTTTATTACAAGGATATGAATGTTCTTCAATGATTGTGTATGCTTATTGAAGTTGATGAAATGATAAATCTTGTTGGTGTTATAATCATATAAGCTTTTAATCAAATGTTAACCCTCTATTATTGCGATAACCGTGTTAACTTAGGAAGATCAATCAAAATCATGATTTTTTTGTGGGAATAGTATCATTATACATATACAACGTTATGTTCTTTTATGTATATTTGT
>BJCN01331053.1:0-15303 GCA_018326445.1 Flaveria brownii
AATTCCAAGGAAGAAGTCCATCTTGCCCATTGAACTCATTTCAAACTTCTTCCTCATGGTGCTCTCAAAGTCTTTACATATTTGGTCATTTGAGGAACCAAATATGATATCATCCACATATGCTTGTATGAGCAGCATGTCCTTACCAGATTTCTTTATGAACAATGTCTTGTCTATGGTGCCTCTGGTATAGCCATTCTTGAGAAGAAATTGAGACAAAGTCTCATACCACAGCCTAGGTGCTTGATATAGGCCATAGAGTGCCTTGTCCAGTTTGCACACATAGTTGGGATGTTGTGGGTCTTCAAATCTAGGTGGCTGGCACACATAGACTTCCCTATCAATATCCCCATATAGGAATGCACATTTCATATCAAGTTGGTAGACAGTGAAGTTCTTGGATGCTACAAAAGCGAGGAAAATCGTAACAGCCTCAAGTCTTGCAACAGGTGCAAAAACATCTGTGCAGTCAATTCCTTCCTCTTGTGTGTATCCTTGAATAACAAGTCTGGCCTTATTCTTGATGATCAAACCTCTGTCGTCCTTCTTTTTCCTAAACACCCATTTGGTACCTATAGGGGATTGGCCTTTTGGTAGAGGACATAAGTTCCATATATTTTTCCTCTTGAATTGAAGCAACTCCTCTTGCATAGCTTCAACCCAATTGTTGTCCTTTAAGGCTTCTTCCACTTTCTTGGACTCAATTTAGGAGAAAAAGCATGAATACAAGCAGACATTCCCTTGATGGGTTTGACTTCTTGTTTTTACTCCCTCTGTGACATTCTTAATGATGTTCTCTGCTGGATGGATGTTATGGATACTGAGCCTAGGAATCACATCTAGTTGTAGAGATAGGTCCAAGTTAGAAATGTTCTGCTCAGGATTGTGAACATCACCACCAGCTACTGTTTCATATTCATTCAATGAGGACTGATTCAATAAATGTGTTACAGCATCAGTCATGAGTTGTTGTGAAGCAGGATCAACAATTTCCTGTTCCTCCAAGTCACTACCTTCATCAGCTTGGTGTTGATTTCTAAAGTCTTTTGTTGGTGAAGATTGGGGCTCATGTGACTGACAACTTGTTGATGCTCCATTGGTTCTTGAGATGTGACACTCTCTGGATTACCAGCTATGGGAGCTTGATCTTCATGTTTTCCTAGAGAACTTGGAAGAGGTATTGCCAACTCAAACATTTGATCTGCATAAGGATCTGTTTGTCCACCTGTTCTAGCTGAAACAATTTCACAAGAAGGTTTAGAATAGTTGGGAAACAATTCTAAGTTGAAGATATATTTAGGGCCATTCCCCTTAACACAAAGAGTGTGCTCATTCACAACAATATTGGATGACTACTCAAATTGTTGGTTCTTAATGTTGTATACTCTATAAGCTTTGGAGCTTGAAGAGTATCCAACAAAGATAGCATCATCTGACTTTTCAGCAAATTTTGCTAAATTGTCCTTTGTGTTAAGTATGGTACACCTGCTACCAAAGGACCTAAGAAAGCCAATAAAAGGTGGTCTTTTGTTCCATAGTTCATAAGGGGTTTTACCATGGGGCTTAACTATAAGAACTCTATTCTGCACATAGCATGCAGTGCTGTCTGCCTCTGCGCAGAATGTTAGAAGCATCTTTGAATCAGCTAACATAGTCCTAGCAGCCTCAATAAGTGTCCTATTTCTCCTCTCAGCAACACCATTCTGTTGAGGAGTTCTAGGAGCATTGTATTGTCTGGTGATTCCCTTAAAATTATAGAATGAGTCAAGAACTTGCTTCTTAAATTCAGTCCCTTGGTCACTTCTTAATATTTTTACCTTATGATCTATCTGGTTCTCAATTTTAAGAATAAAGAATTTTAGAGTTTCAGCAGTTTCATCCTTAGTTCTTAAAAAGAAAACCTATGTATATCTAGTAAAATCATCAATAATCACAAGGCAGTATGATTTCCTTCCAAATCTCATTATACTTGTAGGTACAAAGAGATCCATGTGTAACATGTATACTGGAGTGGTGATAGAATTCACTTCTTTAGATTTATGAGGTACTTTATGTTGCTATCCTTTCAGGCAATGAACACAATTAACCCTACAAATAAATTCCTTCTTTGGCACACCATGTACCAAGTCATTCTTGATCAACTTGTTCATGGTCTTGAAATTGACATGGCACATTCTCTTATGCCACAGAGTGGACTCATCACCATTTGCTTTGGAAAGAAAGCATGATACTTCACCCAAAGGAGAAGCATTATTCATGTCCAGCTTATACATATTCCCTCTCCTGGGAGATCTAAGAAGCGCCAATTCCTGAGGAATTGTCATCCCAGGTTTGAGAATGATGCACTCATTAACTGTGAAACGCATCTGGTGCTTTTGATCACAGAATTGAGAAACACCAAGTAAATTGTGTTCAAGCTGTTTGACAAAGTTAACTTTGTCAAATTTTAACTTACCATCGGATACACAACCTCTACCTGATATGTATCCTCCGGCTTCACCTCCAAACTGCACAGGGCCTCCATCAAAATACTCAAATTGTTATAGGAGAGCCTTGTTTCCAGTCATGTGCCTTGAGCGTCCACTATCCACAATCCACAGATTGCTATTTTTGTCATGTGGATGTCCTTGCACATAAGATGAAACAATTAGTTTTTATTAGAAACCCAAGCCTCATTGGTCTTGGGCTGTTCCATTCAGAAGTAATTGAACCAAAATGAATGCATGATGGTCCAGCTTCACTATTTGAAGAAGAGGATTGGGCTGTAACATCATGTTTGATCTTCCACTCCATCCTATGGTTGATCAATGTTGATGATCTAGACCAGGCTTGAGCAGTCAGATTTGCTTCCGAGGCTTCTTTGTACTCGGAAGAAGTCACAACCACCTTTTCTTTCGAAGGAGTCCTCTTCTCGGAAGATTTCAGGGACACGTTTTTGTTTCTTTGTTTTGCTTCTGAAGCTCCTTTGCCTTCGGAAGAACTTGCTTCCGAGGACATTTTTGCTACGGAAGAAGACTTAGAAATTTTAACTTGTCTTCCAAAGTTATTTTCCCTTCGGAAAAGTTATCTTCCGAGAGTAGCTTGGCTTCAGAGACA
This sequence comes from Flaveria brownii, assembly GCA_018326445.1. Classification (NCBI taxonomy): domain Eukaryota; kingdom Viridiplantae; phylum Streptophyta; class Magnoliopsida; order Asterales; family Asteraceae; genus Flaveria; species Flaveria brownii. The sequence goes on from BJCN01331053.1 coordinate 3,097, forward strand.
AATTTTCCTTTCCTTTTCACTTGGGCCACTTGAAGTGGTCCAAATATGAAGTCCTCCTTGGCTCATTCCTTCTTGGTATGACATGCGTAGTGAGTGCTTGTAGGATTGTAGTAACAATCTTTGGCCATATGATTTTTCAAGCCATAAAATATGCATTCAACATTCTTTTTATTGGGGGATAGATGGTTGTTGTTTCTTATATTTCAGAGTCTCACCATCTTTCCCCTTTAGTTTTTGATATCTTTTTTGAGGAAGTGAGTTGGTACTACTCAACTCCTCTGAGTTAGGATTTCCCACTACCTAGAATCCTGCTGAGATGAAAACACCCTTTTACTTGGGGTCTATCTACAACTTTGACTCTGTTACTTTCTTAGCAGTTCTCCTTGCTGCCTTTGCTCTTCTTTTTCTCTCTTTGGTGGGCAGGGGTTGAGTTTTAGCAGTGTGGGTTAGATCTTCTATCTTACCCTTCTCAGCAGTGGTTGAATCATCCTTCCACTCAAAGGGCTGAGGGTCAATAGATGGAACCTCTTGCTCTTCAGTACCATACCTTGGTTGTCTTATAGACACAAATGAGTGTGGTGGAGTAATTTCATTGGTTCCCAACCCTTTCTTGTTTTGGTAACAATCCTTAGAATGGGAGGATGATGCAAGAATGGTTTCGAAGTTATGCTCCTCAGTGACATACTTCTGTGCTTGAGCGTTATCAATTACTAGCTTAGCTTGAGCTTCAGTTAGTTTGGAAATTAGATCTTTGATCTGAGTCCTATAGTTAGTGTGTTCATGTTTCAAAACAAAACTGTTTTCTCTAACTCATCAATTTTCATTTTATAGTCAGATTCAGCCTTTTTGAAATCAGATTTTAGGATATTTAAGGACTCAATATCAGATCTAATTTTCTTGTTATAGTCCTGATACATCTTAACCTTTTCAACACAGGCTGGGGTGCAAAGATGCTCATATACCTTTGCATCGTCAGTGCCAGCCATGAGTGCTTGAGCTGGAGTCACATCCTGCACCATGAAGCTCCAATCCACTTCTTGAGCAACTGCTGCAGATTGCTGCTCAGTAGGCTTTGTTGTAGCTTTGGTTGAAGTAGGATATTGAGTGGCCTGTGGGACTCCAGGGTTGGATCTTGGAGCCTTGCATTCCCTGGCAAAGTGTCCGAGTTAGATGCAGTTGTAGCATTTTGCCTTGGTCTTGTCAAACCCAAACTTGCTGTTAGTTGGGTTCTGAGGGAACTGCCTTCCTGTTCTTTTAAAGAACTTCTTCACTCTGTAGGTTAAGAGGGCCATCTGCTGGACAATGTCCATGTACTCCACATCATCCGGACTAAAGCACTCTAGATCATCAAAGTAGAATTGAAAGTCACTAGAGTGATCACTTCCTGAAACAAAGGCACAACCATCCTGGAAGGAATTTTACTGAGCCTGCTGAGACTTGGGTGTTTCAGGGAAAGTGATGTATGGCCCAGAGGATGAAGAAGGCTGTTGATGGTAGTTTAGGTATAACTGGGACTAATTAGATCTTGGTTCTTCAGCAACATGAAGAGCATTGCTAGTGGAAGGACCAGATATTCTATTCATCTGATGACCTTTCTGAGTTTCCATCTCTACTCGGTATCCATCAAGAATACCAAATAGTTCAGTCATTGTGAGACTATTTAAGTTCTCTGATCTCTTAATAGAGACACAGTAGAAAGTCCACTCTTGAGGAAGTGCACTCATGAACTTCCTTGTTAGGTCTTTTTTCTCAAGAGAAACTCCAACTGACTGAAGTGAAGAGATAAGATCCATATACCTGAAATATTGTTGGCTAAGAGTTTTACCAGTAATATAGGTAAAGTTTTCAAACTGCTGCTTCATGGAGTCTTTCTTAGAGTCATTAGAACCAAAGTACATCTGAGTCAAAGCATCAAAGAGTTCTTTGGCTGTCTTGCAGTGCTCAAAGCCTACCATGATGGAGTTTGGTATGGCTGTAAGCAGTACAGTCATGGCTTTGCTATCGATGTCTAGCTTCTTGTAGTCTTCATCTGAGTAGTCTTCAACATCCTTTTCTATCATGGCACCTTTCCCATCAGGTGATGCCACCTTTGGTTTGTAAGGACCATAAACGATAGATCTCCACATTTGACTGTCTTGATACTTGATGAAACCTTCAATCCGCATCTTCCAGGATCTGAAATTTTCAGGAGTGATGATAGGAGCTTTAGTCATCGTTCCCATTTCAAATTCTGGAGATTTCTGGTTCGTGGCCATTTTGAGTGAGGTGAGTGTATGAGTGAAGAGTCAAGATGATTTGGGATGGTAAGATCTCACAATCAAGAGCCTGGATGCTCTGATACCAATTGCAGGATCATTACAAGTCACTCAACATAACGGTTCTCTCTTAAACTCACTTGATATCACTCAGATGATGATAACAGAATGCTCTAAGAGTTGATAGTAATATATTAAGTAAGCAAGACACAAGAATAAGTTTTCAAGATACTTGTATATATTAATTCTCAACTCAAAGATTACAAGACTCTGTCTTAGCACTTGTTTTCATGAGCTTACAAGTAGAACTATATATACTACTGTCTACAACCAGTTATACTTGGAAAACCAGCTGGAAACTACAACTAGACAAAATACTACAGTTGCTAGAAGTATTTTAACAAAGATAAAGTATTATCCTAGAATTAGGTATAGTCATGACAATTCCATGACTTACCTTTTGTCACCAACTAAGTATGGTGACTGTACTAATCTATGATAGATGAACAGTGGATAAAGTAAGGTCAAACATACCCGCATGGAGAAGCTCCATGCAGTCTGTCAATAAAGTAGTTGACTATACTGACAGAAACCTTACTTTTATCCACTAGTCAAAGTTGGTTCTTCCGAAGGTAAGTGTACATCGGAAGACATGAAATCTTCCGAAGTCACTTTGGCTTCGGAAGAAACAACTTCTTCAGAATCAACTACTCCTTGTCTTGGTCTTCATGGTATATCCGAAGAGTAACTCTCTTCGGAAGTTCTTCTTGCTTGGCTTTGGAAAACTTTTGACTTGGCTTCAGAAATAAACATTGTGTTCGGAAGTCCATTGTAGATGTACCAAAATAAAGCTAAGTATTGGGTTTTAGTTGCACCAGTCTCATTAGACCCAACAATCATAAACAACACCCCTTGTCCAACGCCTAAAGACATACTTTTTTGGGAACTCTATTATATCATAAAGTCTAAGAACATAGAAAATATGCCTATATAGCATTCTAAAACTTCTCAAACCTGTTGTAGCTACATGATATTGTCATATCTTCTGTCGAAATAGAACCTACACAAAATACATAATGAAGTATAAAGACACAATGAATAAATAAAGAAGAACAAGGCTGAAATAAAAAAAACACATAATACAGAAAAAAAAACTAACATAATTACACTTAAAAACCATATTAAAAGCAAAAAAAAAATAGTATCCGATATAATGCATAACGAAACCATTTAAACAAATACAAATTAAAACACCTATAAAAAGAGAATACAAAATAATTAACAGAAAACGCAATGAACAACATTATTAAAAAAACTAATTAAAAAAACAAACTCATACCTTAAAATGTGAAGTACATGAATGAAAAAAATCTTTCACTTAAATTTTTTGCAAACTCACAAACGGTCACAATGCACACAGATACATAACTATAAAGGCATCATCTATCTCTAATTGTTGATCAAAAAATTATTCGCCTAAAATTTGGGCAGCTTCCTTTTCAATAGCAAATGAACTCTAAATGTCAGGCCCAGTATATATGGTCTCATGCTCATTTCTAATATGCTAATACATTTGAGCCTTTATTGTTGTTTCAAAGTGACTTAATAACTCAACTAAAATGGACTTTGAATTATAAAATCGACCAGAAAATGGTTCTCACTCTCGAATCTTGAGGTGGTATGCATAAGCCCAGACAACTTCTTATCGTGATAATATGCAGGTATCCGATCTCGTCGAAGATTATAAATGTCAGACAACCAAGAATTATCAATTAAATCAAAATCAGAAACAATTATGTACCATTCCTTTTCAAACTCTTCAGGACTATTAGAATCAAACCACATATATAACGAAATCTTCTTTTCATATTTGTTGTGTTACACAAAACTGGTCCAAGTTACAAAAAAACAACTTTTAAACACAATAATGAATGATAAAGACGAAAGATACAATGGGATAAAGATACAACTGTAAGGGATCACGAATAACATAAGATCGATCTCATAACAATCACATGAAATATTATCACTGCGATATAGAAAGGTAGAAGATAAGAATGATAGTAAATAAGTTTCAGTTGTATTGTTCTCTGATTTTTAATGAATTACAATGAATGTGAAATCAGGAAATGATAAAAAGCGTAACAATTACATTAAGAACTAATTATTTGTACTAAACTCTAAACTTCTCGCGCAGTTCTCGCGCGATAGGTACTTCTCGTGTGGCAAGTGTTGGTTCTCGTGTGACTTTATCTTGATCAACTTGATTTTGATTTCCTGAGCCTCTAGGTTCAATCAGTATACCCTGGTCATCTTTTTTAACTTGGATAACCAAGAAAAACAAAATTTCTCCAATAGAGCTCATCTCAAATTTCTTTTTTAACACTGCTTCAAATTCCTTGCACAGATCTTCCTTTGTAGATCCGAAGATAATATAATCAACATAAATTTGAACTAGGATAATATCTTCACCAGTTTTCCTTAGGAATAAAGTCTGATCAATAGCACCCCTTGTATAACCATTTGCAAGAAAATGTTCAGTCAGAGTAGCATACCAAGCACGAGATGCTTGATGTAAGCTATAAAGTACTTTGTCTAACTTGTAGACATACTCAGGATGATTAGGATCTTCAATACCTGGTGGTTGACAAACATAGGTTTCTTATTTCATCTCATCATATAAAAATGTAGTTTTGACATCCATCTAATATACTTTGAAGTTCTTGTATGAAGCATAAACCATAAAAATTCCTATAGCTTCTAATCTAGCAACTGGAGCATATACTTATTCATAATCAAGTCCTTCAACCTGATAGAATCCTTGAACTACAAGTCTGGCCTTGTTGCAAACAATCACATCCTTTTCATCCATTTTGTTTTTGAATATCCATTTAGTTTCAATTGGCAGCTTACCCTTTTGGTAATTCACACAAATGCCATACATTTAGCCTTTTGAATTGCATCAGCTCATCTTGCATAACTTCAACCCAACTATTCTCCTTTAATGTCATTCAACATTCTTTGGCATAATTTGAGAAATAAACCATGAATACAAGCATGTATTATTGTACCGGATCGACTTAGAGTTTGACACCTTATGATAATGAACCAATGATTGCTTCAAGTGGATGATTTTTATGAATTCTCAACTGAGGAATCGTATCTTCAGAGATAATTTCATCTAAATTAGACATGTGACCCAATGGTTCGTCAACAGAATTTCCTCCTTCAGGGTGATACATAATATCTTCCTCTTGATGATTATCATAATCAATAGATAAATCTTCAAATGGAAGTTGAATGGTATCAATTGGATTATTTTAAGTAGAAGAAGAACTCTAATCAGAACCCTATGGAGCTTGCTCAACAACAGAATTAGAACAAGACATTTTAGATTCAGAAACTCATGGAAGAACTATGACAGTTGAAGAAGAAGGTACATCTGAAGATCCTCTAAGAGCTAAAGACAACATAGGACCAATTTCATCAGTAAATATATCTTGAATTGAGGATGAAAAAGGTTGATTAGCTGTAGAGACATCAGAAGATCTATTAAAAGTTTTAAATAAAGAAACATAATCATATACCCATGAAGGAGCAGAACCTGCATCTGTTTTATTATGACTCAACAATTTATTTAGATCTTTTATTAGAAACCCGATATGTGGTTTTTTTTGTTGAATATCCAACAAAATAACATTCATTTGCTTTTTCATCAAATTTTAATTGTGAATGAGATGTATAACATAGTACAACAACATCCAAATGTTTTGAAATATTTGACTTTGGGTTTATGTTTGAAAAATATTTCATAAGGAGTCATGTTTTGTTGTTTATTTATTAAAACACGATTCTGAATGTAACATGCAGTGTTAAGAGCTTCAGGCCAAAAGTATGATGGTAATTTGGCTGCTGATAACATTGTTCTGGCAGCTTCAATTAAAGTTCAGTTTCTTCTTTTAGCAACTCCATTTTGTTATGGAGTTTTGGAAGAACTGAATTGTCTAGCTATCCCTTTAGAGTCATAAAATTCATTTAGAGTATGATTGCAAAACTCTGTTCCATTATTATTTCGAATGCATTTGATGTTTTTTCAGTGGGTCATGAATTTGACCAGTAGATGAGGAGTCTTATCTTTTATTTCTAAAAATAAGACCCATGTAAATCTAGAAAAATCATCAGTAATAACCAAGCAATATGCATGACGTCCTAAACTCAAAACACTTACTGGACCGAATAAATCCATGTGTAACAGTTGAAGAATAGCATCAATTTTGGTATGAACAACTGGTTTATGAGGAAGTTTATGTTGTTTGCCTTTTGAACATGACAAACAATGTTCGATAAGTTGAATGTAACACCCGGAAATTTTGAGAAAAAGGAAAGCAAAATAGCTTTCGCGCGAAAGGGGTGTTTTCGTGCGAGAAGATAGTTGTCACGCGAGAGGAGAGCTATCACGTGAGAAGTCTGTGAAAAGTAAAACTGGGTATACAAAGCTGTGAACGCCCATGCCTGGCACTCACTTATGCGAAAAGTGATGCTGCTAGAGAGGGAGACGACTGCATAGAGAGAGAAAGTGAAGAAATGAGGTGTTAATGTATGTGAACTTGTGTAGTAACATGTATTATGTACTAACGAATGATTATTGATATATATAACATGTGGTTATGTAGTTTTCATTCGATAAGGATTCGGGGAGGTCGTATTTGTCCTACTATATCACGAGGTGAGTTTCTAGACCCCACTTTTTATGTGTTTTCCATGTTTTGGGGCTAATATGCATACCTAAATGAATGTGTTTGATAACGTATGATGATATAAACTGTTATAGTACGTATTATACGCTAAAGTAGCTAAAGAATCGATAACTTATGGATAAAGTTGACGTAACAGAAAAGTTATTGAGTAAGCAGAGAGTTCTCGTGTGAAAAGTAGGTGTTTCGCGCGTAACGATTACTTTTTGAAAGTTCCCACGCGAATGAGGAAACTTATCCACCAAGCTGTCGTATAAGAGGAGGTTCTCATGCGAATAATGATGTTCTCACGCGATTGAGGGGTTCTTGCGCTTATAGATGTTCTCGCATGAAAGCTTGATAGTTATGTGTAACGTTAACCCGTATAACAAACGATAAAGATGGAATAATGATGAACAAAATGCTAAAGTGTTAAAGTATGAATATATATAAATATTATATATATTATAGTTAAAGAGGTTAAAGAACGATGATAAAGTCACATGTGAACGTTAAATAACTTGAATAATAATTCAAGAATAGTTGCCCGGTAAAGCACAGATGTGAAAAAACGTTAAAGATCTAAAAAAGTCTTGCAAGCACTGCTATAGGAGGATTGTATTTGTTACATTCTCACATAGGAGTTACAAATCAGTGTACTCATATAGGGGTATACTTTGTGTTGGGTCTGATATGGCTGGTGCAACCAAAACAAACACTTAATTTGATTTTCGTACAATTTATGAAGGATTTTCAAAGACAAAGCTGCATTTCTGAAGGTAAGTCCACCACCTTCCGAAGGAAAGACTAGAAGAACTTCCGAAGATAAACTTAGTCTTCCGAGACTAAGTCTACTCTTCCGATTATGAAAAAGATAAAGACTGGAAGTAGCTGATTCGAATCAGTTGTTTCTTCCGAAGCCAAAGTAGCTCCAGAAGACTTTATGTCTTCGAAAGTTTACTCACCTTCGGAAGTAACAACTGTGAAGAGTGGATAAAGTAAGGTGTCTGTCAGTCAACTGCTATACTAACAGACTGCACATGTGGGTATCTTTGACCTTACTTTATCCACTGCTCATCCATCATAGATTAGTACCGTTACCAACCTTAGTTGGTGATAAAAGGTAAGTCATGGGCTTGTCATGACTACCTAATACTAGGATAATACTTTATCTTAGTTAACATACTTTTAGCATCTGTAGTATTTTGTCTATTTGTATTTTCCAGCTAGTTTTCCAAGTATAACCGGCTGTAGATGGTAGTATATATAGTTCTCATTGTAATCTTTAAGAGCATGCTTGTAAGAGTCTTGTAATCTTTGAGTTGAGAATTAATATATACAAGTATCTTGAAAAATTTATTCTTGTGTCTTGCTTACTTAGTATATTATTATCAACTCTTAGAAGATTCGGCTTCATCATTTAAGAGTAAACAAGTGAGCTTTAGAGAGAACCATTGAGTTGAGTGATTTGTAACGATCCTACAATTGGTATCAGAGCTTCCAGGCTCTTGATTGTGAGATCTTACCATCTCAAATCATCTTGACTTTTCACTCATACACTCACCTCACTCAAAATGGCCAGAAACCAGAAATCACCAGAATTTGAAATGGGAACGATAACTAAAGCTCCTATCATCACTCCTGAAAATTTTAGATCCTGACGGATGCAGATTGAAGGCTTCATCAAGTATGAAGACAGCCAAATGTGGAGATCCATCGTTAATGATCCTAACAAGCCAAAGGTGGCATCACCTGTTGGCAAAGGTGCCATGATAGAAAAGGATGTTGAATATTACTCAGATGAAGATCACAAGAAGATGGACATTGACAACAAAGCCATGACTATAATGCTTACAGCCATACCAAACTTCATCATGGTAGGCTTTGAGCATTGCAAGATAGCCAAAGAACTCTTTGATGCTTTGACTCAGATGTACTCTGGTTCTAATGACTTAAAGAAAGACTCCATGAAGCAGCAGTTTGAAAACTTTACCTATATTATTGGAGGGACTCTTAGCCAGCAATATTTCAGGTACATGGACCTTATCTCATCACTTTAGTCGGTTGGAGTTTTCCTTGAGAAAAGATCCCTAACAAGGAAGTTCATGAGTGCACTTCCTCAAGAATGGCCTTTCTACTGTGTCTCTATCAAGAGAAAAGAAAACTTGAACACTCACATTGACTGAACTATTCGGCATTCTTGATGGATACCGTGTAGAGATGGAGACTCAGAAAGGCCATCAGATGAACAGAATTTCTGGTCCTTCCACTAGCAATGCTCTAGTTGTTGCTGAAGGATCAAGAAACCCCGAGTCCTAACAATAGCTGACTTACTCCTAGCAGCAACCAAGTTCTTCTAGTCCATACATCACTTTTCCTGAAACACCAAAGTCTTAACAGGCTCAATCAAGTCCATTCTCGTACAATTGTGTCTTTGTTTCAGGAAATGAACATTCTAGTGACTTTTAGTTCTGCTTTGAAAATCTAGAATGCTTCAGGCCAGATGATGTTGAATACATGGACATAGTCCAATAAATGGCTCTGCTAACTTATAGAGAAAAGAAGTTTTTTAAAAGAATTGGAAGGCAGTTCCCTCAAAACCCAACCAACAGCAAATTCAGGTTTGACAAAAGCAAGGCCAAGTGCAACAACTGTAATCAACTTGGTTATTTTGCCAAGGAATGCATAGCTCCAAAATCCAGTCCAAGAGCCACTCAAGCCTCCATATCTTCTGCCACACATAAAGTTTCTTCAACTGAACAACAAACTACTATTGTTGCTCAAGAAGTTGACTGGAGCTTCATGATGCAAGAAGTGACTCCTGCTCAAGCACTTATGGCTGGAACTGATGATAGCAAGGTATATGAACATCTTTGCACTCTAGCTTGTATTGCTAAAAGCAAACTGTATCAGAACTATAACATGGAAACCAAATTTTATATTGAGTCCTTAGACATCTTAAAATCTGATTATAAAAGGGTAGAATCTAACTATAAAATGAAAATTGAAGAGTTAGAAAGAACCGTGTCCTCTTTAAAGCATGATAAAACCAATTAAAGGACTTAAATCAAGGATTTAATTTCCAAGTTAACTGAGTCTTAAGCCCAACTAGTCATAGCTGAGGCTAAAGCAAAGAAGTATGCTATTGAAGAGCATAACTTCTAAACCATTCTTGCATCATCCTCCCACTCAAAATTATGTAATCAAAACAAAGAAGGGTTGGGAACTAATGAAACTGCTCCACAATATTCTTATAAGCCTATAACACAACCAAGATGTGATACTGAAGAGCAATAGGTTCTATCTGCTGACCCCCTATCTTATGAGAGGAAGAATGATGCAAATATGAAGACCAATACAGGAAAGGATCAAGTAGAAAACTCAATCCTCACCTATAATGAACAACCCCTGATCACCAAAGCCAAAAGAAACAAAGCCAAGGCAGCAAGGAAAACTACCCAGAAAGTAGCTGAATCCAAGCTAAAGATAGACAAAGGGTGTGTTTATCTTAGCAGGATTCTAGGTGGTTGGAAGATCTGATCCAGGAAAGGAATGCAGTACCATGTATCCAGCTGAAGGATTAGAAACTGAAGGGGAAGACTATTGAGAAATGCAAGAAACAACAGTGAGCACACCCCATGAAAAGTAACATTGCATGCATAATATGTGGTCTGCATAATCACATGGCCAGAGATTGTTACTACAATCCTGCAAGCACACATTATGCAAATAATGTTAAGAAGGAAGAAGTCAAGGAAGGTTTCACATTTGGACCTTATCACATGGTTCAAATGTTAAGAAAAGGAAAACTTACTTCCGAAGCCAAATTACTTACGAAAGAAAATCATTCTTCTGAATGAAAAACAGCTTCAGAAGTAAAGACAAAGAAAATTCCAAAGAACAAGAGAATTCCTTTAAAACATTCCAAAGTAAAGACTGCTTCGGAAGAATAGGTTTTAAAAACTTCTTCCGAAAAGAAAGAAGCTTTGGAAGAAAGCTCTGCTGCTCAAGCTTCATCAAGCTCATCTTTGCTGATCAACCAAAGGATGGAATGGAAGATTAAAGAAGATGCTGCAGCCCTAACCTCTTCTTCCAAAACCACATTAAACCCCTATATCTACATTTTGGTTCAATTCTATCATCCGTATTGGAAGAACCCAAGACCAATAAGGCTTGGGTATCCAATAGCAACTAACTTATTCACCTTATGTGCCGGGACATCCACTTGACAAAAATGAAAATATATGGATTGTAGACAGTGGATGTTCATGGCACATGATAGGAAACAGATCTCTTCTTCAACAATTTCAACATTTTGATGGAGGACCTGTTTAGTTTGGAGGTGAAACTGCAGGATACATTTCTGGTAGGGGAAGTGTATCCAATTGTAAGTTAAAAATTGACAAGGTAAACTTTATCAAACAGTTTGAACACAACCTGTAAGTTAAAAATTGACAAGGTAAACTTTATCAAATAAAATGAACAAGCTGGTAAAAATAACTTGGTACATGGTGTACCTAAAAAGGAATTTATTTGCTAGGATAATTTTGTTGCTTGCCTAAAAGGGAAACAACACAAGGTTCCTCATAAATCCAAAGAAATGAACTCTATCACCACTCCATTACACCTGTTACACATTGATCTCTTTGGTCCTACAAGTATAATGAGCACTGGAAGGAAATCATACTGCCTTGTGATTGTTAATGACTTTACTAGATATACATGGGTTTACTTTTTAATAACTAAAGATGAAACTGTTGAAACTTTAAAATCTTTATTTCTTAAAATTGAGAACTAGATAGATCATAAGCTAAAAATCTTAAGAAGTGACCAAGGGACTGAGTTCAAGAATCAAGTTCTTGACTCATTCTGTAACTCTAAGGGGATCACCAGATAATATAGTGCTCCCAGAACTCCTTAACAAAATGGTGTTGCTGAGCGAAGAAATAGGACACTTATTGAGGCTGCTAGAACTATGTTGGCTTATTCAAAGCTGCCTCTAACATTCTGGGCAGAGGCAGTCAGCGCTGCATGCTATATGCAATATAGAGTTCTTATAGTTAAGCCTATGGAAAAACCCCTTATGAGCTATGGAACATTATACCACCATTCATTGATTTTCTTAGGTCCTTTGGTAGCAGGTGTACCATACCTAACACAAAGGACAATTTAGCAAAATTTACTGAAAAGTTGGATGATGCTATCTTTGTTGTATACTC
>BJCN01331079.1:0-14135 GCA_018326445.1 Flaveria brownii
GCGGATGAACAAATACTTGTCAGCATTTGTTCTTGTGCATCCGCATTAACAAATGCGGATAGCCGACACTTGTATTATTTCTTCTTGTTGTAGGAGCTTCTTGATCCGCATTTCTTCTTGGACTTGGGGAGATTTCCAGCAGAACAACCATCCACCTCTTGAATTGGCATGTATGATCCTTTCAAGGTCCAACAAATCTCTTAGGAAAAATTCCAATAAAAAGGGAAAACGAGAGGCTGTTAAAGAATCTATAGGCCAAAAACATACTAAAGACAGATTCTATGATAACTATGGAAGTTATGATCAACAGTTTGAGAAAACAACTCGAGAGCAAAATGTGTATCAAAATAAATATTGTTATGTTTGTGGAAAGGCAAATCACATGGCTAGAAATTGTCATCATAAGCAATTAACAAGTAAACAAAGGTTTCATAATTCTATTGCAAATAATTGAAAACAATTCTTTCTTAATGCAATACTTAAAAGAAATTTGAATCATTCAAACTCTTTTACTAATAAAAGAAATGATCAAACAAACAAAACTTTGTAGAAAGAAAATACAAATAAGAAACCTTTACATGTCACTGATGGCAATTCATCTTCTTCACATTGTACTTTCAAGAAATTGGTTACTAGTCTAATTAAACCAAATGGAACGTTAAAGAAAAAGAATCTCAACCTGATATTGTTGAAGCTTACATCTTCAATGATAAAAGAGATATGATATTGAAATTTGAATCATATTTAGATGAAAAATTGTGTACTCAAGTCAACTATGGCTTGGGTTCCTAAAAATTAATAAATGATTCATTTGTGCAAGAACATCCAAGACCCAACATCAAGAGTGTATGGCATGTTGAAAGTGGATGTCCAAGGCACATGACTGGTAATATATCTCCGTTAAACAATGTTAGGACTGTGTACGTACGGAGTACAAACTAATTCAATGTGAAACCAGATCAAATAGTACGGAATCCTATTTGATTGGCGATCCAATCAGTGAGAACGACAACCTGATCGATCTAACGATTAAACAAAAGTTACGAATGAGTAGAAATTGATCAGGAATGAACTATGAAGTTGGATGGACGAACTAGGACGCTCAGGACGGCTAGGGTATAATAATATTCGAAGTGTTCTATTTTTCTACGAATTACATGGTATTTATAGGTTGCAGTGTATAGTCGTACGACTGAGCCATTAGCATGGTTCAGTCGTGCGACCGAGTTAAGCGATTGATTCATGCGCACGACTAAACTCTACGAATGGTTTAGTCGTGCGACTGAGCCAGTCTTATTACTCAGTCGTGCGACTGATCCAATCACCTGGTTCAGTCATGCGACTGAGCCAGTACTATGGTCCATTAGCATGAATGACCACAAGACTAAGTCAAACACATTTCTGAGTCATTATTAACTCAGAACTATGAATAACTACTACAAACCTATATATAATGTTTAGTCAAGCATGTAGTAATAAATGTTATAAGAATACAGTACAATCAATAGTAAATGGACATCTAAACAGACATCATGTTATTATAATACCCTTGTATTACACATATGTAAGAAATGAAAGACATAAACATTTAAGTACAATAAACTAGGGACATCATGTATCAACAAACTCCCCCTTGGACCTAGTTTACTCTGTTGTCTAACATTCTTCACATGCTCTTCAAACTTCTTGTACTTCTCCTCTTTTGAGACTCCAGCACGAATCTCAAATGCAAAACCAAGTCTGATCACATGCTAAAATTATAGAGCTTGTACAATATCTTGTGTATCATTGAATAGTGGCCACTTGTATAGAGTATAGACATCATCTGCAGACAAGTTGGTAAGCCACATCGGGTCAAACACCCTGATAGTCTCAATCTTTCCCTTTCGCTTAAGTACAATCACCGCTTCGCCTGTCCTCCAATCATAGTACCATCATTTAAAATGAGGTGTGGCATTTCCTTTAATGGAATCTTTGACATTTTTCTTAGAGGTCTCCACTTCAACACCACCTTCTGTCTACCAGAGATAGGATCAACTTTAGTTTTGCTAACAAACCTCTTTAGTTGTTGAGGTTTGAAGTTCACCCATCTCGTGTGGTACTCTTTCTATAGTGCCTTTTCAAACCAACCCGACATCTTTCCTGGGTTTGCATATAGCAGGTTTAGGCATGCAAGTCTGTTCAGCTCAAAGCCTGGGAGGGTTTTCAGATCATGTGGATGTCTGTAATACTCAATCCGTTTTTCCCTTTTGATAGCATAAACATTTAAATCCTCAAAATAGGCCTAATTGATAATTTTTCCTGATACTTTCTGATGTCTCTTAACTTTATACAGCTTGGTATAGGCATTCTGCTTTGGAGGCTCTCTCTAATTTTGTCATCTCAGCTAGACAAGCAGCCCATTCAGCCTTCCTTTGCTCCATATCAGTATCATCAGCCTGAGCTTTATGTTCTGCAGGTTCTTTCTCTATGACCTTCTTATTTACCTTGTCAAAAGCTTCACTGACAAATGTCTCACCCAAATTTGGTATAACATCTCCATCAATATATGTGTACTGTGGATAGTGTGACGTGACATCCTCTATCTCTATCTCATTGACTTTTTGTAGCTCCTCATCACTAACGACATCAACTTCAGGAGCATCTCTCACTATCTCATTGGAACCAAGTTTATGGTTACGACCGACTGAACCACCTTTTATATTGTTTTGAATTTCAATCGTGCGACTGGCCCAACTCGCATGATGCATACGTTCGACTGAAGTTCAATCGTACGACTGACCTATACGCTTTCAACAAATCATACGATTGGTTCATACTGAGGTTGTCAATTGTGCCACTTGGCCATCCTCATGGTCCAATCGTGTGATTAAGCCATACTTGTGGTCCAGTCGAGTGATTGGCCCATACTTATGGTCCAATCATGTGATTGGGCCATACTTGTGAATTTGACTTCATTTGGCCCACTATTTCACATACTTATCTTTGATAAATGACATTATGACCATTGATCATCTCAGACATGATCCTTTTAATAAAAACCATTTGATCAAATCAGATGTGATCCTTTTAAATGAAAACTGTTGATCAACTCAGACGTGATCCTTTTATCTTTCAGAAACAATCTTTTAACGTTCGGTTCATTATGTGACATTCATAGAGTTTAGTCTTGTTACATAGTCCGACACTGACACAATAGTAACATAAGTAATGCAGGAAAACTTGAACTAAATCTGAAATAAGACATATTTTTGTATTTTTCATTTGAGGAGGGTTGAAAGCATTTTAACATTACTTAACAGATCCCCCCCTTAGCTGAATAGCTTCAAACATTAACATCATTTCTAGAAAGATTCACATGGAATCAGACAGGTAGAAAACACAATCATTTGGGACCTTTTGTATTTATATCAATAACAGAGAACATTATATATACGATTTACCATAATCTCATTCATCTACGAGTCAAAGGCACTAACAGGAAATCATGCTAGAACTGTTGTATAGCACACATTGAATTTGAACATCGAGAGATGCAGCCACGATGCTTGTCAGTATATTTGTCCCCTTAAATCCATACACAGATTTTTGACACACATTGGTGATAATTTAGGTGTATTAGTTCAACAATTATTTATGGATCCCATGCTTATATGGTAATCAACCTTCCTCAGGAGATATTTGAGCAGTCTATGGGTTTTTATCAAGAAGGACTATTCTATGAGCTTTCAAAGAGATGCCAAGCCTCAGGTCATTGCCATCGCATAGCAAAGAGGCGTAAACAACAATGAATTCTTAGAATATATAGGTTATGCTTATCCTCAGGTCAGTGCCATCGCACAGCAGAGAGGCACACTTACTATCTTCTTGTTAGAACAATTTTATAATACATTTAACGTAGTATTTGTCATTTACTTGATTGCGTTTCACTTGATTAGCTTTATCACATTTGTCAAGGCATTGCTCGTGTTTTTGGTCATTAGGACACATTTGTGGCTTTCTTTTTGCTCCTCACCCCTTGTTGGAAATTTATTGATTGTGCAGACCAGGGATAAGATAGGAACCCAAAACATGTTGATTGATTTAATTTACATGATTCACCAATGATGTCTACTAGTCTATTGTGTTGAATTTATCGACACATGATATAATGGACTTGCAACCCCTAGATCTACTTTCTCTATGTAACCACAATAACAGACTAGCTTACTATCATTTTTCAACTTATTAGGCTTTGACTTCTCAGACTTATAATTTTCTATGACTTTTAATATAATATTTCAAATATGAAAATCTTTTTGGTCTCCCAAACGATTCGATGCCTGTGTACTATCATTTTCCACTTACTGAATCAATTTATTGGATTTGATGTCTCTTCTTTTTAGCTTACCTGCGCACCCTTTTTTTATTTAATAAATACTAAAATTGAAACTATTCTCCCCAACATAACCCATGAACATCTTGAATAATCATCTGCGACCACAAAACAGTACCAGTCCCTAGCTATGCTCTTAGTACTGACGGGGCCAAATAAATCCATATGCAGAAGCTCTAGTGGTATCTCAATAGAATGAACTTTCTTTGTTTTGTGAGATTTCTTGGTTTGTTTCCCTTACTTGCATGATATATAGAAATCTGGAAGCTAAAAATTTTTTACTGTAATGCCTTCAACCAGATTATTTTGAACTAAGTGATTCATGTTTTGGGGATTGATGTGTCCCATTCTCCTGTGCCAAGAAATAGAATCCCTCTCTGTGGCTTTAGATAAGAAAGACTGTGCAGTTGAATCAGTTGTGGAAGCTCTTGACATATCCAAGACATACAAGTCATTATATCTTGATGCTGACATTAAAATTGCTCCTCAAGTATAACATAATCCCTCTTTAGAATATAGCATTTCTTATTATCAAACACCACTTTAAAGCCCTTGTTGTAGATTTGGGAATCTAATAGTAGATTGTTCTCTGGCTGTTGAACATAGTTTACTTTATCAAAGTTCACTTTCCCATTTATGACTTCACCTTGAGCTGTGATATAGCCTCCTTTATTTCCCGCAAAAGATACATGTCCCCCTTTGATTTGTTTGACATTGAAAAGGAGAGACAGATTCCCAGTCATGTGCCTGGATGCCCTACTACCAATAATCCAGGTGTTAGTGATAGCGCTATAGCGGACAACCTGCACAAAACATAAATGATCAGTTTAAGAGTGGGACCCAAGCCTTTACTGGCTTAGGTTTCCCAGAGGCATCACAAATAACAAATTCTACCCGCTATCTTGTGAAGTTCGAGATACAACATTCTTCATCTTGTCCTTACTTTCAGACACACTTGATGATTTGGCTTTCCACAAACCAGTCTTGTGTAAGGCATGTTTGTGATAAACAGATGACTGGTTTATTGTTATAACATTTTGTTTGCATTCATCACCATGTTTTATCTCAGACCTCACAGCTTTGCCAGGGGCTTGACTGTGTTGCCTATGGTATTGCGGAGAGGTATTTGATCTTTTTATTTTAGAAAACCTTGGTTTATTATGTTGAAAAAGTTCAACCTTTCATCTTGATGTCTGATAGTAAGGACAATTAGGAGATATATGTCCTCGTTTTCCACATCCATAACAGGATCTCCATTCAACAGGACTGGGAGATCTTTTGTGTGGGGGGAGTAAGGTCTAGGGTTGGTCTCTTTCTTTTCTACTTGAGGCTGCTCTCCTTCTTTAACAAATTTAATTGGTTTCACCTTTTGATTACCTTTTTCTCTCATTTTGTTGAGATTTTATTGATGAACAGTTTTAGAATGAGTTGGTTCTGAAATTTTAGGTTTTGAAACATGAACTTTTGAACCCAACCTAAGAGTAGCATTGCTATTCTCATCATCCTGATTTTCAATGACAGCCTCATCTTTAGTGCCAGAACTAGATGCCTTCTGTTCAGTAATAGATTGCATAGTTTTAACTGTGGAATCTGGATCATTGACTAGAGGAGTAGTCACCACATGATCCTTAACAGGGTTATTATTTATGGGTCGATATTTTGTGTTCAAAAGGATCGCATGTTGTGGCGGCACTAATTTATAACCAAGCCCTTCCCCACCGTTTCTCTCTTTGACCAAGTTCTGAACAATGTGAGAGGAACTAGCTAGACTGTGAAGTTTTTGATTTAACAATTCAATTTCAACTTGAAAAATAGCTTTTTCTTTCTTAGTTTCCTCTATTGTTGATAAATAGAACTTAATGTCATTTGCTTGATTAGAGGCAACAACCTCGGTTTCCCTAAGTTGCTTTCCTAACAGATCAATTTTTTCTTTAAAACTGCTCTTATTTTGTTTTAACACCCTGTTAGCTTCAGTACATAGTTTCAAATCATTTATCAGTCTGTCATTGTGATCTAACAACCTAGAAAATTTTAAATCTATGCTTTCATGAAATTTATTACATTTTTCACAGGCATGTTTATCAAAAAGTTCATCTTTGGTACTTACCTGTGATGTGCTGGAGGTGTCAGCCATGAAAGCAACCTTAGACTCCTCGTTAGTTTGAGATTCTGTGCTCGCAGCAGCCAATTCATCTTCAACTAAATGATCCACGACATCCATAGCTTCTTTAGCATCTGAATTAGCATAATCAGCTATGTTATCTCCTTCACTCGCTGACCCGTCATCAAGATCTTCTACCAGGGCCACATTTGCTTCACCACTAGAGATGAACCGAAATGTCCAGTCCTTTCCTTCATCTATTTGAGCAACCATATCTTTGGAATTTGGACTGGTTGAAACCACTTTCTTTTCTTTGCCTTGACGGTGATCGATGAAAAAGGGTTACCATTTCCTATCTTCTTAGGTTTTACGCTATAAGGCCCCGTTCCCGAGACGCTTACAGTTGGTCATTCATCGCATATAAATCACACATTTATTTAAACATTGAAGTGGAATCATTTAACTAAAATAATTTCATATATTAATATCTGCTTTTGTAAAATAATACAACATCGTTACAAAATATCATTCGTTGCATTACATCACAAAAGCGTCATTTTACATAAAATGGATGCCATCCAAAGTAATCCAAGTAGCTGCCCCGTGCCATCCTCAGCAACTTTTACGAACCAACTGGAAAATACATAAAAGTCAATGTTGCTGAGTGAGTTCTAGTTTTATATGTATCAAAATACTTTATACGTTTTATACGTAAAAATATTCTTTTTCCACAAAACATTTCATTTACTATCACACATGTTCATTCGTTATCGTTCGTGTTCGTTCGTTTCATACTTTACCCTTTCATTCGTTATTACTCGTTTCGTACTTTATCCTTATCTTTCGTTAACTTCGGACTAGTACTTTATCACTATCTTTTGTTAACGTTCATTTTGTAGTTTATCACTTCGTTCGTTTCATACTTTATCATCTCGCTCGTCTCGTACTAATTCTAGATCCTGTCAGGCTTTTCCCCTATCGCAGTCCAAAACCGCCATTCCGAGCACAAAGCTCCTTTACTAATTGGCACGAAGCCCGTGGCCCGAAGCCACCATTCTAGGCACAAAGCTCCGTTACTAACTGGCATAAAGCCGTATCATATATTGGCACAAAGCCCGAGGTCGAATGACAAGGATCCCGTTTCGTACTATGGGTTCAGTCACCTAAACTGATCCCCCTGTGTTTGAACCCTCACAGGTTAAAATCGCACGTTATAACACACAGTTGAGCTACCAACTCACAAAGAGTTGTAATCCTTCTTTCTTTCTGCTTGTAAGCCTTTTCTTTCATTCGTTCTTTATGTTTCACTTTCGTTATCATTAATCTTATCTCTTCATTAATGATAATACTTTACGTTTATGGTTATAAACACACCATGTAAAGTCACACATCCATATCTCATAACCTAAGGAACATAAGGACAAATCATACATAAGCATAACATCATCACACATCATCATACATGACATATCACACATCATCCATCACCAAAAGTCAACTTACATCACCCCCGGGAACATCCCCAGTCAAAGCCTACACTTTACATTTTTTCCCAAAATTCAGAAAATAATTCTAAGTCTTAGGTGCATGAGCACTATGCAGGCGCATGGCCTTCTTGGCGCATGGGAACACTTATGTATCGTAAGTGTGGGGATGGGGGAAACAAATGAGAATTGAGCCACCAAACTTCAATAAATTTCAAATTTTTGAAAAAATATCCTAAGCACGCTTCAAACTATATAAAGATTGAATCTTTAATCTTTAAGTACAAATCATTAACTAATTATCTACTTAAGCATGGTTTTTGGTTTTTGGTCAGGGTTAGATTCATTTTGATGTTCAAAAGAGGGAAAGACTTCAGATTTATCTAACCAATGGTAATAAGCCAGAAGGTGGATCTTTCATGCATAGGTAACATTAAATTCCTAAAGTTAAAAAGAATAATTCATATGGAATGTTTCAAACAAGAAACCAAAGTATACACAAAGATGATAAAGGCATTAGGATCAAGGCATAGGAATTGAAAAGCCTTTTAATTTTTTTATTTTTTAGATCATACCCAATATTACCCATTAGAAACCAAAAGAATGGCAATATGACACCCAATGCTATATATGATTAAAAGAAGAAAAATATGAGCCTTGTATCATAATAGTTTTGTTTTTGATGATATCCAAATTGGATAGGTGATTATGTGTTAAAACATTGCCAAAGTGCCAAGCCTCATACTTCGGTAAGCCGATAAGCACGTTTTCAAATTATATGAAAATAAAGGCTGAAAAAGGTCATATCGTTCGAAAAGCGAGAAATCAAAAGAGCGCTAATGTTAGTGTTCCCCATAAAAGTAAACAAAATCATAAAAGATGGGCCAATGTTTGCCTCACAATGCAAAATGCATTAATATCAATAATAGGCCTTCAAAGAAGGCAACCTTACCCAATTTTTAGATTTCAACTTTTTTGCCATTTTTATACTTAGTTTCTTGCGCTTAACCTAAGCCTAGTAAAACCTATAAAAGACCTTTTGATTTGTGTATACTTCAGGTGTATTATGAGAAAAAGTGATTATATGCATGGGCAAAACATGAAAGCCTATTAGGCTCGGTTAGGTTAAATCTAAATTTAAAGTTACATGATTTTGTTTGAAAAAACAAAATTGACAAATATGTTTAACTGAAACAATATAAGAATTTGGGCATGACCTTGAACCAAAACTGAAAATGAGTAAGGAATTGGAGGATGTATTTGATAATAAAAGTTTGAAAGTGAATTGGAAGATTTGCTTAGGGACAAGCAAAAAGTTAAGTGTGGGGATATGATTGCGCGGTGATAATTCAGTGTTTAATTAACTTAAAAGCTTGATTTTACATCATGATTATGGTGGAAAAAGTTCAAGTTGTTTGTGTTTTGAATTATAGGTGTTTGGAGCTAAAGGACACTTATTTTGGATGAAAAGAAGCAAAACACGTAACTACAACAAAGATGTAAATATCAAAAGTTACAAGAAAAGGCACAATAATAAGCATACCGGCGTACGATAAGCCGGGTATGGGAGTATAATATGTCGACACAAAATATCTCGCATAATACTGAATAAGAAGCAAAGAAAAACAGAAAAATAAAATCTTTTTAGGTTTTTTTATAAGTTAAAAAAAAAGCAAATAAAAACTATTAAACATTAAACACATTAATTTCCCAGCAACGGTGCCATTTTGATTTGGTTATCAAGACTCGATAAAAAACAAGTTATTATATCAGTCTTAGCTACCTTTATTGTGTAAGGGTAAGTAAGGTCTTCTCCACAGGGAATATGTAAATAGTGTTTAACAATATGACTCGATTAACTTAAAGACTCAAACCTTGAATTAAAAATTGTAACTTTAAATGAATTTTAAAAACAATTGCATAAAGCAACAAACATTAAAACTAATTTAATTAAATTATAAGAAACAATCACTTCCGAGTTTCCAATTCTGCAAGATCAACAATTGGTGTGTTTAACCTAGGGTTTGTAAGAAACAATACTTTAAGATCGTAGCTTTTGATTGAAGTGACAACAAAGGAACAAGCTTTTTAAGATCCATTCGTTCAATATGTTACCAATTTACATATATCAAATTGTCTACTTTTCATAATGAGCTCACAATGATAGGATATCGAAAACTGATAACCAGTCAAACAACTTTATTTATAAGTAAATTGATTAAATAAACTAAAATATAATGTTTCACTCAATATATCATTGTTCAATACAAGAACCTAATCAACCATACCTATCATCTCACTTGACAAGAGTTGTACTCCCGAAAGAAATCACAAAGACCTAGCCAGACATAATCTTCATTAGATCTTCAATCTTGCTTCCAATGATGATCAATGATGATATAGGGGATATTAGGAAGCTTGAAAGCACCTAAACTCCCCTTGAAAATCACCTAAATTAGGGTGAGAAAAGTTCCCTTACGAATTGGGGTTGGATATGTTTAAATAAACTTGAAGATTGACAATCTGGAATGTTGTTTGTGAACAACGTAAGATACCCCGACCCTGGGCGTATCATATTCCCGCTCAGATATGTCCACAAATACGCCTCCCATACGCCGCCCAACGTATTATACGTCCATACCCGGCATGTCATACGCCGGTATGCTTCTAATTGTGCCTTTTCTTGTAACTTTTGATATTTACATATTCAGTCCTTGTAGTTTCGTGTGTTGCTTCTTTTCATCCAAAATAAGCCTCCTTTAGCTCCAAACACCTATAATTCAAAACAAAAACAACTTGAACTTGTTCCACCATAGTCATGATGTAAAATCAAGCTTTTAAGTTTATTAAAACCTAATTTATCGTTACGCGATCAGGCTGAACTAGGGTAAGGGGAGGAATTAGGTTAATTTTTATGTGACTCCCCCTAACTGCACAATCTTTCATATTTATTGATTATAACCCATAACTTTTTAGGATGACACATCTCTTTAAGGATTATATCATTTATCTCCATGGTGAGTTACTTGCTTTAGGCTTCTTCCCCTTCATGTTAATTTCCTCTTGTTTTCTCACTTCCTGACCCATCTAGTTTGTTATTTTTGCAATCTACATTTCCTTGTTCTCCATAGGTACTTCATTTTTCCTTAGGCTAATTATAAGACAGCTGTTGGTCTTCCCTCACTTGTAACAGAAATTCAAACCAAGATGCATAATATTTCTTTCCACACTTTCTATGGTATTCTTTTCCATTGGAGTTCCCCATTTTAGTAAGTTTCTATCCCACTTTCTTTTACCTAGTCTTGTAGTTGTGAATTCTAAACCATTTGCCATTGTTATTGTTGTTGTTGCTAACCTATTTCTACTTCAATTCAAATGGACTTACATCATCTTTATTCTATAAATTAACCTATCAAATGACTTATTAATTTACATTTTTAATCTTGTTTAATCACAACAATTTATGAAAACAACTAATGGTTAATACTAGTGTTACGAGTTGTTCATCTAAAGGTTGTTCTGAAAGAATCTAACTGTTAATCTATAAAGAGGATGAAGCTACCAAAAACTCAATGATTCAACACTCGCTATTAACTACCGAGTTCGACCAAGTGTTGAACCATTGTCGATCAACACTCTCAAAGTGATGAACTACTGATTGACTAACTATCAGCTCTTAAATGGATGAGTAGTTGACCAACTACTACACTGGACAAGACTGTCTGTACCGATGTACATTGGTGGCTGTTGTGTTCTACCTTTTGGAGACAACATAGTATTAGAGCTGCTAACTTCTGATGTGTCAATTGCGTGTCTATGACGTACATACGTTTTCCTAAACCGGGAATAGATAAAAAGTGATTTATTATTTGCGTTTATCTTTCATAGTTAAATACCTCTCACTTCTATAGTTTTGAGGTTAGCTGGTTAGCCCACTTGTTATCTACTAAATATTAAGCTTTGTACTCAGAAAAGATTAATCAAGTGAAAACTTTGAAAGAACTTCTTGTGTCCTTATTATTACTCAAAGTATATGTGTTTGTTAAGTAAGAAAGTTGACTTAGATTCCGCATTTGTCATCTACCAATCACTAGAGAAGTCTTGTTATTATATAACCCGATCCAACAAGTGGTATTACAGCTTTGGCTCTTTATTTACTTGAAGTCATGTTTCAACAAATCACTTGTTTTCTTTTGATCACACTTTAAATCACATCACTCCTTCATAACCTATTTTCCCTCCAAAATGACTGTTGAAGCCATCTCAAGTAAGCATGAGTTGAAGAAGGGCACTCAGATCAAACCTCCCATGTTTACACCACATGATTATACTTGAAAAATCCAAATGGAAGTTTTCCTAAGGAATCAAGATCTGAGACTTTTGCTCTCAATCCTAAATGGTTCATATAACCTTATGGTCCATGTTGCTTGTGAATATAAAACTATGATTCCTAATGATCCTACAAAGTACTCAGATGAAGATCTAAAGAAGATAGATGTAGACTCTAAAGCATTAAGGCTAATCAAGATGAGCATACCCAACAAAATCATTCATTGCTTCAAGAAGATAACAAGTTTTTAGAAGTTATAAGAAACATTGAAGGCTAGAGGAAACTGAAGATATGAAGGAGAACAAAAAAAGATGTCTTAAACCAGAAGTTTGAAAACTTTGGTTTCACAAGGGAAGAAAAAATGACTACAACATATCTTAGATATGTTGAACTGATAGGCTCTCTAAATGAGGTTAGACTGAAGATGGCAAATCATGATATTCTCAGGAAATTCTTGAGATCACTTCTGAAGACATGGATAGTTTACATTTTGTCCATAAGAAGAACTGAAAATCTAAAGACAATGACTCTTGAGGAGTTATATGACATTCTTAGTGCCTACCAGATGGAGATGAATGCTAATGAAGAATCACTTGACAGATTATCAAGCTCCTCAAGGTCATCAACACTTATGGAACCTATCCAAGAATCCTTCCATTCTTAGGCTTATCAAATTCTAATGGTGACTCACCAAGTACCTGTAATCACCTATCCAGAATTTCCAACTCCTAAATCATAGTATTCACCATCCTTCAGCAGATGGAATTAGCAAACCTCCTCATCTTTCTCACCAAACTACCCATCAAGCTCAACATTTGTTAGTAAGCATGCCAACTTCTTCCAACTCTCTGAAAAAGATCTTGAATGATTCATCCAGATGATCTAGAAGAGATGGACATCAACTATATAATAGCCATGATCTCTTTCAGGGCTAAACAGTTTTAGCAGAGAACATGAAGAAAAGTTTTGAAGCAAAGAAGATCAGGATTGGTTTTGATAAGAGCAAATTAAAGTGTTTCAACTGCAACTAGGTGGGACACTTTGCTAAAGAATGCGAAGCACCTAAGCCAAACACATCTCCACCAAGCTTATCAAACTACAAACTATCAACAACCTTCCTACGACCTTCTACTTCTGGAAATCAAAGACATAAAATAGCTATCACTTCAGGAGAAGAGGTGATTGACTATAGCTTTCAAGTGAAAAACATCACTCCCATCAATAATGCACTAAAGGCAGGAAGCTCAACCTCTTCATCTCAGGTAACTTCTGAACCTTGTTGTAGGGGTTGAACCTAGAAGCTCGGGAAATCAAATCATGATGAAGATCAAAATCAAAGCCATGCGAGAACCTGCAATTTACCGCGCGAAACACAAGGTTCTCGCGTGACAAATTCTAGTCGCACGAGAACTTGTTTCGCAGGAGAACTTCTACTTTAGTATAAATAGAAGCTTTGTTATGTAACCTAGTAGCTTTTGTTCATTTCCTGATTTCATACGTACTGTAATTCGATCAAAGTAGAGAGAAATATACTCTGAAGTTTATTTACAATTGTGTATGAGTGTTTGATTCTATTCTTCTAATCCGTGATTGTTTACATTCTACATTCACTTCCATGAAATTGATCTTGTCATCGTAACATTTGTTGGAGCATATATAGTCATATATAGTGTGTCCGTCGCTTGACGAATAGTCTAGGCTTAATGTTATACACCTTGTAAACACATGAAACTGGGTCATTCGTAGGAGCATATGCGAATGAGAATCAGTCGTACGACTGAGCCATGCTAATGGACCAGTCGTGCGACTGAGAGATGCGATTGGGGCATTCGTAAGACTGAACCA
>BJCN01331096.1:4790-16461 GCA_018326445.1 Flaveria brownii
ATAATAAAACATTAGGTTCCAAAAAGCAAAAACATAAACTATCTTATATGAAAATGACTGTTATAATTATTTCTATTTTAAATATTAAAAGGAGCTAATAATTAAACTTATACGGTGGATTATGGCTTACTTTTATATTTTATTAATACCGAAAGTGAAGTATATGATGGAGCTTACGTCTCAAGGCACAAACTAGTTTACACATGTCATTTTTTTTAAAGGTGGAAGATGATTATTTTGCTTACCTTTAACACTCTTTTCATGATCTAGTAATATAATGTAATTTCATTTGAACCTAAAACTATTCTACAAGATTGGTTTCTATGGTTTACTTATATTGCAGTATTGGTCTCAACTTTTAAGAAATAACATAATTGATCCTAACTGTTTATCAAACTGTAACAACATTAAATTGGTCCATGACACTAACTTCTCTTAAAATTTTCAGTTAAGTGGGTGTAAATAGACTTTTTACAACTCCAGCGCAAAAGAGACACACACACACCTGATCGAATTGAACACCAGCGGAATTCCACCTAAACGAACCGAACTCCGGCGGAAGACATCACACACCTGAACGAATTGAATTTACCAGCAGAATTTCCTCATCATAGCTGTTGTAGTACCCTAGCTAAAGCTCTTCGAGCTCCGGAAGCATTAATAAACTCGCAAGAATCACGTCGGAGAGTTTGTCACCTTACAATCCTAAGCTTCGTAAACTCAGAAAAATAGAATACTCCTGTCGTAGAGTTCGTTTCCATGATGCGATGACAGTGGTAGTTGCAATGGTGCGATGGTGGTGGTGGTTGAGATGATGATGATGTGGATGTGAACGATGGTGGTTGTGCGAAGAGGGTGGTAAAGATGTAATGGTGGTGGTTGTCCGGCTAGTCCATGGTGGGGTGGGGGTCAACAGCGGTAGGGGGTCACAGGTGGTGAAGGATGAGTGGTGGTGAGGGTGGGGTAGGTGGGTCTCACATATTTTTTTTTGAAAGATAGGTGGGTCTCACATATATTATATGTACTTTATGTATTTTAGTTTTTGGTTCAATGGTATTTTAGTATTAGAGAACAATCGTGTTACGATTTGATAATAGTAAGGACAAATGATGTAATTTCTCAAAAGTTGAAATTAATTCTGTAATATGAGCATACCAAAGGGACCAATCATGTAATTAACTCTAATTTATATTAAATATATTTTGAAATTAAACATAAATTGAAAAAAAACGGATGTACTAGGATAGTACCTCAGCTTTATTCATAGGTTCGTGAAACCTGATTTCTAACCCAGAATTCGAAGCCGCTTTAGTTGTGGCAGTGTTCTCGAGTTATCAACATGAACCCAAAGCCCAACATATGTTATGCGCTAACCACCCTAGGGGTAGTAATGATACGAGATTGATTAGATATACTTTTAGCAAAATGCTCAGAGTTGAGTTAGAGTGTTTGTTCAACAATAGATTTCTTCCTGAGTGGGTTGGGGGTGCGGTCCCGGCTGAAAAACAAATAGGTGTGTCCGATTAAGATAACACATATCCTTCGAAGCTAAGTCGTACATTTATCGTTCAAAAAAAATATATACTCACCAATTTTTTTTGTTTAATGCATGTAATGACAGAAACTAAAAGGTAACGTATATATACAGCAACCGTTCGTTAATAAACATGTGTATTTAGCGTCTTTATTTTCTTATAGTTTTGACTTCATAAACTACCATCATTGATGGAATAGTGAATAGGAATTTGATTTTAGAATAAAGTGATTAGTTTGGATAAGTTGATTATCTTTTTCATCACTGGTGCCAAACGCGCCATGGGTATGTTGTCTTCGTCGACGCCATCAGATTGCGGTGTTTGAAGGATTTTTATGTTAAGGCTAGGACGGCAGGACCATTGTCTTCGTCGACACCATCAGATTGCGGCGTTTTAGGGCTCTTACATACATAAAGGCAAACGTCCTCTAACTAAAACACACATAAAACTAGAAACCACTAAAAAGCATCAAGCAACGAAACACTTCAATGTTTAAAATCAAATATCTTCACGAAGTAAACAACTCCTACAAGACAAGTTTGAAAGCAACCTCCGTAAAACAAGTCTAGAGGAATATTACAAATCTGTCTTACACATGTCAGATGAAACAGTAACTAATATTTGTAATGAGCTCGAGAACGGTACTCTGGTAAAGCCATTGCAGAAGAACGGTAATCACTCGCAATATCCACATCACGGTAGCTAGGGACACGAGACCCACCAGAAACACGGTACTCGGAAGGATGGACTGTAGATGGGTGGTGGTACTCTCTGCTTACAAGTTGGTACTCTGGTGGTGGTACGGTGTAGACCTCATCACGATACAAAGGTGGTTCTCGGCTGTATGCTAGATAAGGTTCTGGGTCCCGTTCCCGCTCAACGACACGGTAAGTGGGAGGCTCAGGTGCACGGTCACGAACATAAGGCGGGATATCCAAAGGTTGTCTCTCATAGGCATATAGCCTCACCGGAGAGCCCATGGCAGGAGGTTGTAGTGGTTGGTATCTTGAAACAGGTGGCTCACGATCATATACCACGGGTGGGCGGTCATAGTCATAGTCATAGTCCGTGTACCGTCCTCTTTCTCTAGGTGGCGGAGAACGAGGACGCCTTTCTTCCTCTCTGGAATATCTTCTACGTTTCTCTCGGGACCTAGATCTGTGTCGATCGAGAGATCGGCTTCTGTGTCTTTCAAGAGGCCTAGTCCGACGAGTTTCACGGGGTCGGGACCTACGGGCTTTGACACCGGATTTAGAACGACCACTGCCTCTGCTCACTTCCACAAAAAGTTTACATAACTTCTTCACCTGTCATATTCAGATTTGCAAGTGATTCAAGACACATCCTGCTGGAGGTTGATTCCTAATCTACAAACATTTAACCAAACTAGTTGCCACAAGATATAACAAACAAACAAACAAACCCAGTATATCCCACTCAAGAGCAGGGTTTGTTTGTTTGTTGGTTATATCTTGTGGCGACTAGTTTGGTTAAATGTTTGTAGATTAGGAATCAACCTCCAGCAAGATATAGGTTGGGTAATTGGTCAAAACTGAGTAAACCTATTTATCCATGATGTTAAATTATTTTTTGGGTTAATTACACAAGTAAAGATTACGTATTTCATCCCTAAACTTTGTTTATTACACTGAACGACCCTTTAAAAAATTTCAGCTCATCGTCCAAGTAGATTGACCAAAACTACCTTATTTTCTACAATCTCCTTATTTTTCATTAAACCCATACTCATGATTCAAAAATACCAAGAACAAGTAAAACAAAAACATAAATTTCATAAATCTTTTTATTAAATCATAACCATGGTTTCAATCAAGCCCCCCCAACAGGAATCAAAATCAAATCCAAAACCCATAAAACTTCATTTTAATCTTAACTAGATCAAGAACCATAGTCTTAGACACAAACAAATCAAAATAGAGAAGCCAAGTGTCAAACATGATTATAAAATTATATTATTTCAATAATAATCTTATTATGTTCAAATTAGAACAGTATAGAAGTTCTATAGTTAAAAACTTTCAGGTGACTTTTGATCAACTTGTTCCATACCCTTTAAAATTTTGAACTTTTAACCATTTGACATGTTAATGACAAAAGATAACCGAAATCAACATGTTTATGAGTAGATGACCTAAAATTGTGGCCTCTATATTCAAAACATATATAAGAAAGTAGAAAAAAGTTGGGAAGAAGACAGACCTGCTCTGATTTCAGCAGACCTTCAAACTTATTTCGACTGTAGTAGTTTTCTTTCAGAATACTCTTAAATTTCTCTTCTGCCAATGGCAGGCAATCATCGAGCACAGTAAATCGAACCTAAACACATTATTAAGAATATTCATCAATGATTACCAAGTAAATATTAATACTTACATGAGCTCATTATACAAGTTTACCTGACAAGAGAATTTGAGTTGCTGAAAAAGCAAAAAGTAAATGCAGCTTGCAAAATTAAATAGAAGCAGCAAAATGAAAGTTACAACCATGTATAACAATCAAAAGTAGCTAAAATAGAAAAAAAATGTTATTGGTCAAAGCAAGTACGCATGATTGCTTTACATGGCTTGTGCATAAACACATGAAAGAAAGGATAATTCTGTAAAGGGTTACAGTCAGAATAGTTCTTACTTTCACAAGTTTTCAGATATGAAATACCAACTATAATACGAGGATTGTATAAGAAGTTTTGAATTTTGTTTCCATATGGTACATTTCCTTGGGCTTCATGTTGTAAGCATCATTTTCTCTACCTCCCATCCCTTGATGTCATGTGATCAAGGAAAAGAAATCAAGACTAAAAGACACAAAAAAGTAGATTTCAGGCATGAAAACTCAAAGGCATCTACCATGCTTATTTCAATCCCTGGCAATAAGAAAGGACATTGATTCAATGCGAGGGTTGGTCGGCTTGGCGTCAACATTGATAGGTGGCCAGTATCATCCTTTTGTTTTTTTAGTTTTTCAAATGTTGGTACCACACCGGCAATAAGAATTCACATAGGCTTCACTTGCATGCCACATCATGAAGGGCATATGTCATATAGGTCAAACTTAGTGCATAATCATATTAGCACATAATCTCAAGCTTCATGTACCATCTTGGACAATTGTGGAGATAGGAAGCTATTTTGTGACCTTTACCATTCAGTAACCCCCCACCAATAAAGAAACTACTTCATTAGAAGTAATATAATTTTTGTATATTTGAAATACTATTAACACTAAAATCATATTACAACAAGAACACAAACATGCGGGATTAAGTATTTGGATACCTTTTCATAAATATAAGCATCACGATTCATAAAGAAATTAACAATTAAATAATTTCTAAAACCTACCTGCTATTTAAGTGGATAACCAGTAGGTGTGATAATGATTCTGTAACCATCTTGTCATGTTTGAATTATCCACACCCCTCTCCTCCCTAGGTATGATAGTTAGTAAAATATAGCAATTATGCTTCATATGGTCGTATGAATCCACTAACAATTTAACAGGGTGAAGATATCCTACAAACATACAAGTACTGTGATGTGTATACTTAAGACAGTTAGACAACAAACAGATATTGCTGCAAATTGAAATTACTGAATTATCACAGGCCCGCTCTGATACAACCACAATAATCATATAGAACAAAGATGAAAATAATATTTAAAAAACTTATTAGGAGCTGATGAACTATCAAATTTTAGCTTAACAAACATTCTATCGAGAGCTTAATTTTCAAGCAGGGGGGAAACTACTTCTAAACTCTAGATCTGTTTGAATATAATAGGTTAGTGACAAAGATTTTTTTTCAATTAAGACCATGCCATACTATAATCAGTCAGAAAAGAAGCAAATTTCTTCGTTAAATTACTACTTTACTAGACAAAACCTACCCATTTTCCACAAGTCATTATAACATAAATTCAAAATCAATAAAAAAAGATAGGTATAGTAGCAAAAGGTATGCATTTATAGATATGAATACTAACTTGAGATGGAAACTCTGACTTGAAAGCTTTTGGTTCAATGTTATAACCTCCAGGTCCCGCAGCTTTAAAAATCCCATACATCAGCCTCAAATCAACATCAAAGAGAAACAGCCTCATTCCTCTATAAATCTTTAATACTTGATCTTTCTTACTTTCAGGCAACCCAAGAATCTTGTAGCGGAAGCAGTCGGTTTTTGTTTTGGAACTGCACATGAACACCATCCCCATGGTCTCAGCCCTCTTTGAAGCCTTCTTTTGTTTAGATGATTCTGGCTTATCCCCATTAACAGCCAAAGAACCAGAATCTTTTCTTTCGCTCTTTTTTTTGTTCTTGTCCCTGGGTCTTTTTTCTTTACTCTTTGAATTATCAACTGATTTTTTCTCACTTTTGGGTTCTTCGGCCTTTTTTTCATCTTCTTCGACAGCATCTTCTTTGACAGCATTTTCTTTGACAGCATTTTCTTTGACAGCATTTTCTTTGACAGCCTTTTCTTTGACAGCCTTTTCTTTGACAACCTTGTCTTTATTTGTTTCAGTACCTTCATTGCTAACTACTGCCACTGCATTTCCATCATCATCTACCTTTTCTTCTTCTGGTTCTTCTTCATCATCTTCGTCTTCTTCGTCTTCTTCTTCCTCCTCCTCGTAATCTTCTTCAACATCGTCGTCATTTTCTTCCTCTTCCTCTTCCACTTCCATAGTGTCTGTAATGGTGTTGGAAATCAGGGCCAAAACTGAACACACAAACACGACATTGACCTTGACAAAGATCAACTCTGTCGTTTAATAGAAAACTTGACACACAAGTACAATGACCCCTATTCAATGTTGTAGGAGGCGCTAGTCAAGCGGTGGGGTAACTAGTGATTAATTGCGATTAATCAAGATTAATCGGATTGGACTTTTAAAATACAATATTTCAAACTTATATATACACATATCGATATCAATATAGAACTTAAAAATAGTTCGAAGTTTAAACAATTAAACATGACAGCGAAGTTAAATTAGAAGTTAAAAGGATTAATGGGACTTGATAATCAATTGCAAAACACAAACTTGTTTGAGCCGCCTTGGACCAATTAGACCGATTTTAGGCACCGAGGACCGATTTAAGGCCAATTAAGAACGACTTTGACCAACTATTGATTTTTGGGACGGATTAGGGGAAATCACATCAGTCTAGGGCCACTTAACGATTAATACTCGCCTAGATCCGATCTTTACAACACTACCCCTATTTATACTAAACTAACTTAGACTTGAATTAGAAGACCAAATCAAAACATCAACAACTAATTAAACTACCAAATCAAGTAAACAAATAAGACAATTAACTCTCTCTAACAATTAGACATTGACAAGATTAGTCTAGCAATCATCCCCCTAATCTTGTCTCACATTATCCTTCACAATCACTCCGGTCTTGAACACCTCTTGTGACTTTTAACCTGCTAAAATTGACATCTCCTCAACCTTTCCCAGACCCCCAACCTTTACATCGGCCACATCCTAAATCTTCTCGGTTTGAACCCTTGT
Organism: Flaveria brownii; assembly: GCA_018326445.1. Lineage (NCBI taxonomy): Eukaryota > Viridiplantae > Streptophyta > Magnoliopsida > Asterales > Asteraceae > Flaveria > Flaveria brownii. Next base: position 11,869 of record BJCN01331096.1, read on the forward strand.
TTTGACAACAATTTCTTTGAATCAAAACTTGGTTCTCTGACTTGTACTTCTTCTTGGATCATTTAAGCCACTTGCTTATTCAAACAGGCCTCCGACTAAAACACTAACTCGTTGCTTTTCTGTTTTACCCGGCCGCTGATCGAAAACATGCCACCTTGTTGTTTCATTACCCATGCTTCTTGCCGGGTTACTTCCACAAAAAGAACCATCTTGTTCTTCTTCTTGGCGTTTTCTTTTTCGTGAGGAAGAATAGTTGTTGATTCTATCTTTTAAACGCTTTCTGATTAAAAGCAAACCTGGTTTACGCCCTTGATTTGATCACACCTATTGTGGCGATTACAAACCCTGCTCCCAAACCCGCTAACGATAGACTACAATACCCTGGCAAACCAGTTGTTCGAACTCCCCTGGTCGAACTACACCCTTCTCAAACAACCTTCTTCCACCAACCAAGAAAACAAAGCTACCTGCTTCCATCGTTTTCTTGCACCCGCCATGGAATTAAAGCCACCTGTTTTTTTTTCGGATCCTTTGTCTATTTTTCTGCATTGTTGGTCGAACCTTATACTGCCATTTTCCACCCTAAAATCGAATCCGATAACGCCCTATAGTCAAAAGCTACTCGCTCGAAAATCGACTCTCAAACTAGTACAAAGCTCTGATACCAATTGTTGAAAATCAGGCCTAAAATTGAACACACTAGGACGGTATTGACCTCAACAAAGATCAACTCTTTTTATTAATTAGAAAACTTGACACTATTATAATGACACCAATGACCCTTATTTACATTAAACAAACTTGTAAACCAAGTTAACCTACTTAGACTTAACTTAGAAAACCAAATCAAAACGCCATTAACTAATTAGTATACCAAATCAAACTAAATTAAGTAAACAAATCAGACTCAATAAACCAATTAAAACAATTAACTAAACCAACCCTCTAACGATTAGATATTGACATGATTAGTCTAACAAATAGCACAAGAAAATTATAGTTTTTTCAAAGTCTGTAGTTGATGTGCTTATTATATAGCCAATGGAGAAACTAGCATACTTATCGAATTCAACGGATCGTTTTCATTTTCAATTGCATCCTTTCCTGATTTTGGAGCTTCATCCTTTTTGTTTGCACCAACCATCCTCCTGCATAAAATACAACATCATAAACCCAAATATGGTTCAAATGCTAGCCATCAAAGGAACAACTCAAATTTACAAAAAGTAAAAAAGAAACATAACCATGCTAGATTAAATAACATACGGGACTCTTTAAAAACATAAACCATAAAATCAAGATACTAACATCAATAAATAGTAGGCATCAACATATTTAATGTAAGGGTTAGAAGTCTTTAAACACTAAAATGGTTTCTAATGACAATATGGTTCACAACACACATAGGCTACTATCCAAATGTAGAAAAAACATTATGGGCGCTAGTTCTGTACTTCTGTTCTCTACCTACAGAAAATTTCACAAATTTTCAAACTCAACCTAAACTGATTATCATTTGTTAGAAACAAACAACGAGAACCGACTCTTTTCTCAACAAATTTGTCAAAAATAAGCTGCTTCTACAACTCAGCTGTATGGATGTTGCCTAATTCCCTGAGAATATGACCTAGAAGCAGCATACAAACAACAAGCACAAAACTGAAAAACCACACCACTTACAAGCTCGTTTTCCTCTAGTGCAGAACACCAGGCACCAAAAAATCTTCAAACTGCACCAAATTCAGAACAAAACATGAAATGGAACTCGAAATTCATGTATCAGTTTAGCATATACAAACAAATTCCCCAACCTTCGTATTCAACTAAATCCCATTGATTCACTGAATTCAAAGCGAAAAGACCAAATCAACGCCTATAAACTACATTTAATATAGTAATTTTTCCAGAAACACAACACGCAAACGCAAACGCAAACACAAACCCTAGCCGTAACTAAGCCGTAACTAAACCTCTACAACAATTTGATTTGAAGAAAACTAATACGGAATTTAGTAATAATCAAGAATCTGCAGGATTTAATTTTGATTATTCGTGAATGAAGCAGAGATTGGGGGAGATATGCGAGAAATTACCTCAAATTTGTGAAAGAAATTGGCGATTAAGGAATATGTCGAAGGCATCGATGAGTACGAGTCTGTATATATGTAAAAGTGGGGAGGATATTTGCAGAATGTGGGCTTATTGGTCTTTGGGCTAGGGTTGGGCTTTTTAATTTGCTAACAAAAGAATAATAAATAAAAATTAAAGTGATGGTTGGTTCGTGTAGTATTGTAGTTTCATCAAAACATTAAATTTGATATTTAACGAGTAAAGTTACATGTGTGATGCGACGTGATTGCGTAGCAATGCATTTGTGAACTTCGCTGCATGTTATGCGGCAATGACAATGGCGTGTTGGGGTTTTGCGGAGCGAGTACGAATTTCGTTATGTGCATTGCCTCGGTGAAACTAACATGGTTAAGTATGTAAACTAAATGAATGAAGTTTGTGTGTTTTGTTTTTGAAGACTGAATTATACATAATTAAGAAAAGAGTATTATGTCTCGTATGTTGTGATCTGATATTTTTAACAGCATGGTTCTCGAAAAAAATTGAAAAGTAAAAAAAGAAAAAGAGAGTGATTTAATTAAAAAAAATAAAAAAAATAAAAGCAAAAAAACTAAAAATAAAAAATGTGGGTCAGGAATTCGAACCCAGGTCCCTTACTTCAAAATGCAACGGTCTTATCATATACGCCTTTATCATCCGCGTCACCTGCGCTTTAGTGATTATGTCAAACAACAATTTATCTGACATTTCAACATTTAAAAAAAATTAAAAAAAGTAAAAAAAAAGTAAATGATATGGGCTAAAAAAGGTAAAATAGTAGTTCAATAGGTTATTTTTTTATAAAATAGATAAATATATAATATATATGTTTTAAGAAGAAAAAATATGTAATTATTTATTAATCTGAGAAAATATGTAATTTATGATCTTAAAAATGAAAAATATGTAATAATTACACTGATTTAATATTCCACAACATATTATGCGTTCTTCCACTTTTGAGGCCTTTACCATTTGACCTCAAAATATTTACGATCTAAATCTTTCGTCATTGCATCAAAATATGTCTATAACACTAATATGTTTATTAATCGAGGTTCACTTCTTTATATAGATATTAATCACAGCCACATCAAGAATCAGATGAAGAGGAAATTTTCATCCATGTCTAATAGAAACCACTAGTATAAAAAGCTAGGTATTCCCATTTAAATGACAAAAATATCCTAATAAAAATAAACTAACATTAATAATTTAAATTGTTAGAGTTCTGGACCATAGAAGAAAGATATTATATAGATTCAGGATTAAATTTAAACTTTTTTAACAAAAAGGACTAAATTCAAAGTTTTAATGAAACCACATAGAACAAAAGTATGCTTTACTCTAAAAATTAATATTGTGGGTTAGGGTGTGCATGGGTTGCTTTACCTTTTAACTAAATATTAATAAAATATGTTAGTTATGGAGATTTTCCATCTAATCGATTTGGTTAATTATATGTTTTTTGTTAGGTTAAATGCGGATTGGCCTAATAAGTGTATAGTTGGTTCAAAAATTGAACCAAACAGCTAATAAAAACTAAATTTTACGTGGGTTGTTAGGTTTAAAGGTAGATGAGGTACACTTATGTAGCGTTCATCTCCTATTATTGTAGCTTTCCATTGTAATTATTTAAAATGGATATATATTGCTGGTGTTATGGTTTTACATTAAAATTTCAGAGGGATTGGATCATTCATTAAGCACTGATCTACTGATTTCTTGTAATCACTTTTTTTTTTCAACTAACTCATTAGCTTGAGGTGTCAAAATAGTATGAGGTATTGCATGTTTGTCACAATATGCTCCGAATTACACTTCATTATCAAATTCACTACCATGGTCGGTATGAATTGAAATAATTGTACAACCTTGTTGGTTTTAAATTTTTTTACTTAGAGCCTTTATGTTTTAAAAGCTTACTTTTTCATTTTTAGAAAAGAGGTTTAAGTAATATACTATTACTAAGGTATATAGATTCATTGGTAACTTTGAATAAAAGATGGACCAAAAAGATGTTGTGTGGTAATTCTTAAAACTCTTTTTGAAAAACCATGTTTAGTAGCTTTTACCAGGATGTTCTTGGTTTTACCAGGAATAATAGACTTGTTTAGCAGCTTTTCATGCAACACAAACATAATTATTAAATTTTAATGTAGGTCTAGATCTCTAACAAGTTTTTTGTTCTTTAGGATGAAAGAATACCCAAACAATCATATTTCAACATATTGTACGTAAGTTTTCATCATGTTGCATACATTATTGTCCTTATTATTTGGATGTTCTTATTATTTGGATATAGTTATATAAATATTTTATAAATTAAACTCACAAACTGATCAACCACCAAACTGATCTACACTTGCAGTGGTGTATACTTGAATAAAATTTTTCAGTAGATCAAATGCGTTTGTAGTCCAACGGTTAGGATAATTGCCTTCCAAGCAATAGACACGGGTTCGACTCCCGGCAAACGCAATT
>BJCN01331125.1:4914-19933 GCA_018326445.1 Flaveria brownii
GTGGTTTTGACGAGATGGAGAAAACAAGGCAGGCACAGAAGATGAAAAGCTTGGAAGAAAAAGGATTATTGAAGAAAAAGAACAAGAAACGAAAAAGAAAAACAATTGTAAACAAGTTAGTGGTTGAGTAGATTCAAATTCTATGCCTGCTATGGTGTTTCTGATCATGGAATGATAATGGCACTACATTTCTTTCTTCAGGTATATGTACTTTTTTCGAGTATGAATGTCGCTCGATTCAATTCACAAGCATTAGCGATATTGCAGTTCATAATTCGATAATGCATTAAGGGGTGTTTGGAGTTTTGTTTAAACCGGTTGTGTTATGTTTGACAACACAAATCAGAAAGAGTTGCTTGGTAATAATGTTCGGATGTGTAGTTGTGCTAATAAGATAATCAGACGCGATACAAAGCTAACATAGTAAGAATAATCAACATATCTAAGACAAATGATTTGTTCAACCTATTTACAAGCCGTCAACCTCTTTTACATAATTTTAAGACAATTGCGTTATTATTCATTAACATATCTAGTAGCTTGTATGTTTGTTGTAAGTAGGATTTTACTACGTATATTTGTTGGTGTCTAGCATCTTGTTTCTATCCTCGGTGAGATTTAAACATAACTAGAGAGATTAAATTAGAAGGTGCTTGCATGTGGTAACAGCGGTAACCACCACCAATCATGGCTCAGAAACCACATTGACCACTATAGCGCCGCCACCGCCATGCTAGTAGCGGTTCAGGGAAGGGGAAAACCAAGCCGTTAAAAGCGGTTGATTTGAGCGATAACACCCTAACCGCTAACCATAGCTATTAATCTGGCAGTGGTAATAGGTGGTACGAACAATCAAATTGCCGAGAAAGCCGGAGAGAGAGAGAGACTAGGAGTGTTCAAAAAATCCGATATCCGAAAATGTTCGAAATCCAATCCGTATTCGAATTCGAATTCCTTATTCGGATTTCGGATATCACAATTTTTTTATTCGGATTATTCGGATATCCAATTAATCCGAATAAGACTTCAACTATTTTTTAGCCCAATAATCATTACTCAATTATCTATCATGTTTTTAACTCGATACACAAGAATCTTGACACCTTCTAGTCCTATAATCCTAAACAATTATGCAATAATCGACCTTCGTTTTAAATTAGAGATTTTAATTTTCGGGTTTTATACAATTACCTATTATATTTTAATTTTGAATTTGCGTACAAGTCAAATTAGTATTTTTCTAGTTTTTTATTTTTTATTGTGATTTTCAACTTATAAAATGTTAATAATTAAAAATTAGCCAAAAAAAATGGAAACAAAAAAAATAGAAAAAAGTTGGTATTTGGTTTATTCGGATAAATTCGGATTATTCGAATATATTCAAATTCGATCCGATCCGAATTGATCGAATTCGTATAGATTCGGATCGGATAGAAATATTTTTTATTCGGATTGGATCGGATTTCGGATAGGGTCCTGAAATTTTCAAATCCAATCCGAATAATCCGTTATACGGTCCGATAAACACCTCTTAAAAGAGACAACAGAAGATATAGGAACCGATCAAAAACATAGGCGCAAACTCAACTGCTACTCCCTCTATATATATCTAAATGTGAAAAAAGAAGGTTATTAATTTGTGATTAAACGAATAGTCACTTTAACAAATGCTATATAGGAAGTACCCAACTACTTAAAAAATTTGTACCTCAATATTCATAACCTTTCCTTTTTTAGTACAGGATAATATTGCATCATGTCAAAAACTGATGAAAATGCATATGTATCGTATCACTATGATAGAAAGATTTTGATAGATTAATGCCAAGACGAAAGAACTCGATCAACAGAAGACATTGTTCGGCAATACTTATTATACTTCATTAATTTCCATATTAGCCTCCTCTACTTAGGGAACTTCAAGATATCGGTTTCATAACCGTGTTGAAAAGGAAACATATTAGACGTTGGGCTCACAGCAGGATGATCAAAGTGTTGGGAAGATGAGGGAACATGTAGTGAAGGATCATTACATGTTCGTTGTTGATTATGATGATCAAAAGTAAACCCCGCGGGGTGATGTTGGTTCGAAGCTAGCAGCTTGTCCAAAAAAGACCAGTCTGCAGTCACATTACTTGTAGGCGCTAAAAGCGGTTTATCTTGTGACTGATGTCCGCTACTACAATCACAACCACCTTGACTCATTGACATTAAGGTCAACAAGTTCTTTGAACAATCCATGTCATTTGTCATCATGATACCAGTCTCGTTATTGTTATTGTTATTGTTGTTGTTATTGTTGTTGCTGACTAGTTGATACTGGCTTTGATGTTGTGTTAGATAATATGGAGGGTGCTCGTGAGGAGAAGTCAATAACTGTGGAAGATGCATTGAACCATCGAAAAATGTTGTATTATTGTAGCTATGTAGTCCATGCATACCGCTTACGACATGCTTGTTCATATCTTGATCGTCTAACTGATGATGATCGTCTTCAATATCATGAGTATGGTTGTGTTGATCGTCCGCTTGAAATGGGCTTCGATTATAGATTCTTTTCTTGAATACTCGACAAACGACCCAACCATCTTCCTGTTTAGATGAAAAATCTTAAATTATCAGAATTCATTAGATACGAAAATAAAAAAGCATAAAAGTTATAATATAACGTGTTAAACTATACCTGGACCTCTGATGGTGTGGTGGCATTGGTGTATTGATCATCTAGGCGATATTCGTGCATGATCCAATCGGTTTTCTGCCCATGAGGGGCACGACCGGTGTAAAATACGAGGGTCTTTCGCATCCCGATTCTCTTGGAATTGCTATTGAGATGAATGGCCTTGTCCCTGCCGGTTGCCTTCCAAAATCCTGCAGCTGTTGCTCGGTTTGTTCGTGTTCCGGTTGGATACTTTTTATCCTTGTGGCTAAAGAAGTACCATTCGTTTTGCGGACCCGACCCGACTCTACACTTATCTACATTCAAGCATATATATGTGTCAAACACTAATTATTAGTTATATGTAAGATAACTAAATTATCACACAACAAAATATCAAAGTCTACCATGGATTTGCAACCACTGCCTAAAACTAGTGTTTTCTTTAATAAGAAAAGCTAGTTTTTTTCATCAGGCCATTTTAATTATGAAAAAGTTCAAATACAAAGTGTATTTTTGCTACAAAGTGTGAGAAGACACAATGAGTAAAAAAAACACAACGAGATAAAAAAAATACACAAAAAAATTATATCTCATAATCAAAATCGAATTTCAAAAAAGTAATTCGGAATTTTTGTTCCCCTAGTCGTCCTCAATAAGAAAAAAAATAAACGAAAAAATAAAAAAAATAAAAAAATAACATTTTTGTATTGTGTCATTTATGAAAGACACAATAACTTCATTGTGTCATATAATAACATAATGAAAAAAAAATTATTTTTTTATTTTTTTTTCTGAAAGATGACAACGAGATGAACAAAGCCTCCGAAGTGTTTTTTTAAAATTCGATTTAGATTGTGAGATATATATTTTTTTGTGATTTTTTTAGCCTCATTGTGCCTTCTCACACTTTGTAGCAAAAATACACTTTGTATAATAACCTCACCCTTTAAATATTCTTATTACTATTAGAGTTATTTATACACCTTTTGATTTGGGATGTAAAAAAAAGATGGAGTACTAATTTTTAACTTGTAACGACTTTAGATGTTAAAAATATCTTTTTATCCTATTTTAACAGAAGTAGTAGTAAAAACTACATGTTTGTGTATTAACATTGCATCCTAACTTGACATAAAAGTTAACAAAAGTCGCCACTAATACCCAAACTCATTATAGAAAAGTTAACGAAAAAAGGGCTAAGTTTAGTTAACCTTTTAGGTCCCATGGCTCGAGTCTGTTGAGATCCACTTCTCTAATGACATCAAGGTCAATGGGCTCGTACGATACCTTCTTCCGCAAGTAATAGTAGAGCAACTCCTCGTCCGTCGGGTGGAACCTGAACCCCGGTGGCACCGACAGTTCACCGCTTCCTGTATTCATCATCTTATTCAATTAGCTACCTTGCAACCTGCACATTAACATTCAAACGTACTCAAATCGATTGCATTATTTCCGGTGAATCATCAAGGACAACAAACGATATTGTAATTCACTCGTTCTAAATCCCCTCTTTCATCATGTATGCATGCATAACAATGACGATAATAAAAGAAAACCTGAGACCTCTACTAAGCGGAATATATATATATATATATATCAATCAATCAGATGTTTACCACTGTACTAATGTTTGATGGTTAACATGTACCGATGTACGTTATCATCAAAGTGATCGATGATGATTTGATGTGATTGATTTCATCTTAATTATAGGTAATTACCGATAAACTAAACATATATGTGGAACAAAAGCTATAGAATATCAACCATTTTACCTTAGTACGTTGATCATTTGATGATATATGTTTCTTCTTTTTTGGTCGGTCACAAGGTATTCACTGCTTCAATTTTTCTTCTCTTTCTTATCTTTATAAACTTTGCCAACTTGTTTTCTTTCTTTCATTCATTCTGTCAACTTTTCTTTTTTAAATATTTCTTTGACTCACTTATAAGTACATAGAAGCGTAAAAATCATATAATACACTTATACATAATGTTTTACAGGTTAGTGGGAGAGAGAAAGAGACCGCCGCGTAAACATTTGTATGATCGTCTTACATATCACAATTAAAACAAAAAAAAATACAATTCTTTATATTGTTTTTATGGTTCTACAGTTAGTTTTTACTATCGTCCCTCCACATTCATACAAAGTAAAGTTTAAAGAGGCAATTTCATATATCACACTCTAAAATTATATAATTATATATTTCCTTCAATCATGCTTGAAAAGACATTAAACATTATACATTGAATTTAAAGTTAATTTCAGTTTCACTTATTAAGATTTTACAAAAGTAACAATTTTCCTTTAAAAGATTAAAAATATCAATTTACCTTTAAAAATTTCATAAGTAGTTTTAATTTCAGTTAAAAAATTTTATTATTTTGAATTCAAGTTAAAACAATTAATGAAACTTTGGACTAAAATTGAAACAAATTATAAAACTTTTGGAATAAATTGATGTTTTTAACATTTTGGAGGAAAATTGTTATTTTTATGAAACCTTAGGAAGAAAACCGAATTTAACACTTGAACTTATGTATTAATATTAAGCAAATACGTATTTCTTCATGTTTAGAAATTGATATAGGTAATTCCCCCTAACGACACAACACGACACAACATAGTAATAATATAAACGAAAATTATTATTTTTCTTTGTCATGTGTTTTATGCATGAACCCAATTCATATTTGATACAATAAATTATTTTTTTGGTTTATATCGTGATTAAAATGGAGTGACCGTTCATAAAGTTGGTCAAATAAATATAAAAAAGGGTATGTAAAAAAAGAATTTATAATTATTTGTCCTACTCAATTCCTTGATAAACGGTGCCATGTTTAAAGAAGAAAATTAATTGAACATTAGCACGTGAATTGGGATGACTGAAGAAAGCAAAATCCTGAAAGTCCGTCGGATCTACGTTGCTACCTATTCTTATTATTATGCTACAATAATAATAATAATAAGAAGAAGAATAACAAAACTTAATATTATTTATTATCGCATTTTATGGTGTGGAGAGCTAGTCTAAACCGTCTTCCGACTATAGCCGAATTGATAAAAAGGGGAGTAAACATCCAAAATCAGATCTGCAGCTTGTGTTTGGACGACTCAGAAACGGCCATCCACTTGTTCACAGGTTGTGTTTACGCTCAAGAGGTGTGGTACAGAATTGAAAGTTGGTGTCGTCTTAGTCCTAGCTTCCCGTTTGATGTTATGGATGTGATAAGGACTCCAGAAGCGCAGGGTCTCTCAAAGAAAGCAGCGAATGTTTTAAGAGGCATCATCTATACGACTATGTGGGTGATTTGGAACGAACGCAATAACCGGCTCTTCAACAACAAACGCCGGAGGCCGATCGAGATAGTCGAGTTTGTTAAATCTAATTCATTTTTTTGGTTTTGTAATAGACATAAAGGTCACGAGGTCGAGTGGAAAAAGTGGTGTATGTACCCTTTGGATTGATTTTGCCGTAGGTCCTCGGTTTGAGGACTTGCGCGTTTTTTGAATGAAGTTTTCCTTTCAAAAAAAATATATGATCGGATTAATGAAAAATTAAATTGAAACAGAAAAAAGTGAATACAAATGCAAGTTTAACGTTTCATTTAAATTTAAATAAAATAAGGTCTAGCAAAGTTTTAATACCAAATAATTTAGCATACTTCATTTCTTTTAAAAGCTAAACCATTAAATTCATAATTTTATCTTGTTAAGCTTGACAGCTCGCCATATCTATAATAATTTCTACATGACTAATACATTATACATTGCAAGTTACAACTATACCTCTAAGTTCTAACCTTATAGTAATTGTGTGTTTCGTCCAATGACAATGGTATATATGTTCGCACATCACAGTTATGCGCTTGACTCGCTACATGGAACACCCTACATTTCAATTTTTTTTCTTCTTTATGTAATATGTATATATCATCTGAATGACTGTACAACGCCTAACTAGTATGATAGAAATTAATCAACTGTATAGCTTCTCGTTAGCAATGTAGTTATCAAATCATTTTGTCTTACATCGTTTTCCTCAAACTTGCAATGAGGTTGCAGACACCATAGACTCATTAGATGGAATTTTTGGTAGAAACCTTAGGGATCACCCTTCACATTTAAAGTCGGTAATTCTATCAAGAATAGGCACATATGTGTATGTATATGTGAGGATCATAAAGAGAAAATCTCCCGGTGAAAAGTGAATAAGACAATCCTTTTAATGATTGATGTAATCTCCGATTACAAGATATGATCGGTAATAACTTATAACCCTAGCAAGTAAACCTGGTCCGGTTCAAATACATTTGGTTAAGTCCCAACATTGTATAACCTCTGCAAAATGGATACTTACAATGACAAAACTCTTTTGTGTTTATTTTAGATGTTATAAGTTTATATTTTTTCAGGTGTCTAAAAAGTCATCCTAAAAAAATTATGCGACTTAATTATTAACATATCCATCAATTATACTCAACTTAAGTGATTGAGATGAGATGTTTTAAGATATCATTAAAATAGAGAGATATTTTGGGTTTAAGTCCCATATGTGATAAAAAAAATGGGGTTCTTAGTTGGGACAAATGATTTTCTCATCTAATGTGAGTGTTTTATCGAGGGTGGTCTCAGATTTAGTACTGATAAAAACAGACTGAAATACGAGCTTCTATTCAAGAACGTATCCGCCTAGTTCTCAAGGTTACGTACTTGAATAATGGAGATAATCAGATGAACTAGACTCGTCGATGTTTTTAGTCGTTATAAAAATTATTAACATATCCCTATGGCTGCTATATGTCTTTGTCAAAAGCTTAGATAAGTATACGCGAATTGAATGTAATATAATTTTAACAAGCAACACATGCTTCTAGAGTAACGGACTAACTCTAATTGTAGTAGAAATGTTAAATAATAAATATATTTAATAGTAATTATAAAACGATATATTAAAAATTAAAATAAGAGGTGATTGAAATCTTCATTATTATATTTATAATGAAAAAAGTTTTTAAAACAAACCTTTTAATAAAATGTCACTTTAAAAACTTTCTTATTAAAATTTTCAATTTTTACTATCTTTTGTTTATAAAATTTTCACTTTTTCAAAAACACTATTTTTTAATATTTTATATTTTTAAAAAAGTTTGATGTTTTAGAAAGTTTTCTTATTTTATAAAAAAATATTTCTTTAAAAATAAAATTAATAAAAAGATATTTTTTAATTTATTAAAAACTATTTTGATGTAAAAATAATTAAATAATATTATTAGTAATTAATATGATTATTTAATAGGAGAGAGAAACGTGAAAATTTTTATGAGTGAAAATGTAATGCTACCATATATTCTTGTTAGTTAACATTTTATTATAGTAGAGAGATTAGTTGTTGTAGATAGTTAATATAGCGGATCATGTGCTTGAACTGATAATAATAATAGTAACCCTTGTTATAAATAAAATAAGTCTCGATTATATGTAAAATTTATTTTTATTATGTATCTATATGTATGTTTATAAAAGATAGAAAAGAGTGTTAAAATTTTAGTAAGTTCACCGATAAGAATGTCTCAAAATTTTAGTGTGTGTATCAATAGCAAACCTTTAAAATAATTATAGATTATAAAACTTTTATTTTATGTTATACATTATGATAACATATTAATACATTTTATTCACATAAAATTAAGAAGTGTGTATAATTATATAAACAGTTTTATATACTATATGTAACATAAATTCAAGAACTATCTTACGTGGGATAGATCATTACTATGTACACACACATCATTTTATATAGTTATTATGTATAGTTTTAATTATCGTGAGATAGATCACTATTTTTTAAAGCAACTTGGAATATATTTCTATCAATCATTTATATGACCATCTTATAGGATACAAGTCTTACCATCAAGATTTTATTTTCAAACATGAGATTCCCCATTCAATTATTTAAAATTGTTACTAAGATTCATATATGAGTATGTTATGTTCATACTAATTTTCACAAGCTTTTTATCATGAATTTTATAAAACTTAAAACATCATTGAATTTATCTAAACATTGTTTAACAATGACATGGGTTATATAAAAACCCAAACATGTTATAGAACACCCGCATATATCTCTCTCTATGTATCTATATGTATATATAAAAAGAGATAAATAAAATGAGACAGTGATAAATATACCTATAACAAACCTCTTTACAATATATCAATGGTTTTGATTTATGAATTTCTTTTCATCTTCCTACAACTTTGGATGAAAAATAATAACTTAGACTTAAGGTTATTCATAGTATAATTTCTTTTCATAGTATTTTAAGTTGTTTCACATTAAACCTTTAATACATTAATTTTTTTGAACATCCAACGAATAATTATTAAGCCCGATCACCCAGGTAAACCCATTGGTGAAAGGTCACTAATGCCTGCAAACACAGACAACGCCGGTGAACAGGCTCGTCCACCATTACAAGGGAAACCCACCACCCAAAAGCATACTGTGGTAAAATTCTTGTCCCACTTGAAGCATATTACACCAAGTAATACTCCAATCCATGATCTTCACTTTAAAAAGTCATAAGATGACTCCTCTTAAACAAGTTGATCTAGGACTCATTGACTTTAATACATTAGATAAGACTTTCAAAGACACATGTCATTAATATAAATAAAGGCCACTCATATGGATAATAAACTTGAGTACCAAACTATAGGAACCCTTAAAATTTGTATGAACTACTGATCACATATAACTATCTTTCTACACTAATAAAAAAGTAAATATTCTGAACATGTGGTAGTATCACATTCGTACTAATCAAAATTTTTACGTTTCTCTCTCATATTAAATAATTATATTGATTATTAATAATATGATTTAATTCTTTAGACAAAACACTTTCTTTTAATAAATAAAAAAAGAGATCTTTTTATTAATGTTATTTCTAATGAAACAAATTTTTATAGAATAATTTTTTTTCCCAAACATCAAAATTTTTAAAAATACAAAATAATTTAAAATTAATATTTTTAAAAAGTAAACATATTTTTAAACAAAAAATAAATAACTTGAAAGTTATAATATGGAAATTTTTAAATATGAGAATTTTTTAAAATGGTTTGTTTTGAAACAAAATGTTTATTTAAGAAAAAAAAACAAAAAAAGTTAAAGTGTAAAAGTTTAAACAGTTGATATAACTGTTTTATTACTTATTCAATCATATCTTATATTAAAACATCGTTTTATAATTAAAAAATTTTCATTTATATATTCAACCCGTAATACATGAGTTTACTATATCTAGTATATCATGTTACCTAACTAAAAAGAAATAAAATGGATCATGAATTTACATAACCGTCTCAAGAGATTATCGCCCCTCGTCAAGTTTGATTGGATATTTGAAAGCATGTATGCATACATATTTATTTATATTATCTATCACAATTAGGAATAATTCATTTGGAAAGACACAAGAAACATTATCGTTATTGTACAACAGTATGTTTTTCTAGAAAATCTGGACACATTCAATGATCTAGATACATGTGACTTTAATAAGCCCCATCGGTGATGGCAAAAGGATTTCACAATTAACATGGAGGTTGGGGGTTTAAACCTCACTAACTACTAATTTGGTAATGGATTTCACAATTAAAAAATTAATCTTTCAAAAAAACATACATGTGACTTTGTGTTGAATTGACATTCAAGACTTTAGGTTGGGTAGGGTTGGGGGGTTCCTCCATTATTGGATCACATGTTGATGTTATACGGATCAAATTAATTACAAAACTCATTCTTAAACTATCTTCACTATGCTGATTTTAGTCCTATTATTATTTTTAAATCCTGATACAGGTTAAACTTTGTCACTTCTTTAAAAATGTGACACATATGTTCGGACCAACGGTTTTTAATTACTTATTTTCCTTCTTAAATGCAACAAAATTAAAATTAAATTAATCTAATTAAATACTGCACTTTTTTTTGAACAGGAGAGGACTCCGAACCTGATGATCTATCGGGATCAGTCGCAAGTCATACCCCCCAGATACGCGGAAAACGGATTGAATCAATAAACCCTCGCTCCCCATCAGGATCGAACCCGTGATGAAACCCCGAGCCAAACCCTTACCTGGATGCCGCAGAATGGGAGGGTGAGATTTGAACATGGGTCACTTAGTACACAAGCCAAACCATTAACCACTCCACAACTTACATCATTGGTAACTAAATACTCCACTGATCATCATTAAATGAGAACTAGTAAATAACAAGTCTATTCAAGAAACCGTATCGTTTTATCTTTTCCTTCGTTTCAAGTTTAAAAAGTTATTCATTTAGCTCACAATTTTTTCTAATAAGTTATGTATAATTATAGTAATAGATATAAGTGTTTATACGTTTTTCATAATCATCTACTTCTTTTTAAACAATAATTTTTCTCCTAATCTTATTTAACCTTACACTTACAAAAATTTAAACTCACACCATATTTGTATGACAAAAAGACAGTCACCATGTTACTAGACTACAAAATCACGAGCTCATCTACTTAAGTCAACTTTGTGTCTTGTATATATAATATAAGTTAATGGTTGCTTAACTAGCATATGTGTCTGTATGATGCATCGCATATGCGTACTTCATTAGCTGGTTAAACGTTGTGTTAAAAATCGAAACGTACAAGTAACTATGATAAATTAACAAAATCGAATAAGGGTATAAGGTTAAAATGACTATTTAAAAAAACTAATGAATATTGATCATAATGTTTATAAACATTATAATTTTATAGTGACAATATGTATAATTTTAAACAACTAAAAAGATCAAATCTATACTTTAACCACACACACCATTTGTATAACTTTATAAAATTTGATTCAAGCAATAATAGTCAAGGGACCGTTTCTGAAATTCACTCTATTTCGTACAGTTGTTCTAGAAATAGAAGAAAAGTAAAAAACAGTTCAAATTGGCCGCCAGTAGGTGCTATTGTTCATTCACATTTCCTGTAGTTTGACCGAATTTTCAAAAGCAAATTTGAAATTTGTCATCTTCAAACCAATACTTCGGTATCTTCTTCCTATAAAGATCATATCTCTGCAGAAACAAAAATAAATATCTGAAACACATATTTTACCAGATAAACATCACATTGTTCTAAAGAACAACACACACAAAGATTTTACCAATAGATAACATTGCCACGATCACCCACGATCAATAGATAACATTGCCAAAATTGGCGAACACCCACGATCAATTTCGGTTCTTTTTGGCGAATTCAAGGTTTTCTTGGCATAAAGAACAAAACCCACAAAGATTTTGGTTTTTTGACCAACACTTGGTGAGTTTTGATTAGTGTTTTGGAGTAATGGATGGGACTGACATATATAAAGCTGCTAATAGTATAAGATTAGGAAGTTTAAGAGCAGTTAGTTCAGGAGCAACAAGTTTAAGAACTGCAAGTACTTCTGTATGGAGGAATTCTGGTATGGATGTTTTCTCAAAATCTTCACATGATGAAGACGATGAAGAAGCTCTAAAATGGGCTTCTCTTGAAAAGCTACCAACTTTCGATCGATTGAAAAAAGGGTTACTTTTTGGATCAACTGGACCATCTAATGAAGTTGATATAGATCATCTTGGAGCAGAAGATAGAAAGCATTTACTTGATAGACTTGTTAAAGTTGCTGATGAAGATAATGAGAGGTTCTTGTTGAAGCTTAGAGACAGGCTTGATAGGTACTAAAGTCTCCAAAGATTTCACTTATTCACTTTAAATTCATGATATGATATGATTATTATTATATATTTTTTTTAATTTTGATCACTGGTTAACAAAGGGTTTGATTTGAAATGTTTATAGGGTTGGGATTGATCTACCAACAGTTGAAGTCAAATTTGAGCATGTAACTGTGGAGGCTGATGTTAATACAGGAAGTAGAGTCTTACCAAGTTTTATAAACTTTCATATTGAGATGTTTGAGGTAAGAAAAGAAACCAAGTTCAATAGACAGTTTTCATTGTTCTTTGAAGTTTATTGAGATTTAAGGTTTCTTAATCCTATGTCCATGTTTATGTTTTATAGGGGCTATTGAGTTTATTCCATTTGCTTCCGAATTCAAAAAAGCATATAACTATCCTTGATGATGTTAGTGGTGTCATTAAGCCAAGCAGGTGACATGTTTTAACATAAAGCCCCATGAATAAGGCTAATTGCATACAAAAGTAACCACCTTTTAAAAAGTTATATATAAGGTTGAACATCAATTATCTTGAACCAAAATTTTGAAACTTTGATGGTTTTTTCTGGCTTAAAACAGTTTGGTATCTAAAAAATGAAATTCAAAATCAAACTTGATAACCTTTTTATGCTTTTAGCCCAATGAATATACCTTTCTATGACAGTTTTTTCATTTTCTTGTACTAATTTTTCGTGTATAAAATGTTTGTAGAATGACATTACTTTTGGGTCCTCCAAGTTCTGGGAAGACAACACTCTTGTTGGCTTTGGCTGGGGCACTTGCAAAGGAGCTTAAGGTAATCATGTCATTAAGAGGGTATGCATTTAGCTAATTTCTCGTCTATAGAATTTTAATAGTTTATTTTGTACATGTAGAGTACGGGTAAGGTAACGTATAATGGCCATGAGTTACATGAGTTTGTACCAGAGAGAACTTCTGCTTACATCAGTCAAAATGATGTACATATTGGAGAAATGACTGTTAGAGAAACACTGGCTTTCTCTGCAAGAGTTCAAGGCGTTGGATCACGTTATGGTTAGTTTGTGATTATTTAAATTTCAATATAGTTCTTATTAAAGTTATAGAGTTATGTGTAACACTATTATCATCCACAAATTTGCAGATATGTTAGCAGAGTTGTCTAGAAGAGAAAGAAATGCAAACATTAAGCCTGATCCTGATCTTGATGTCTTCATGAAGGTAAGAAATAATTCACACACAACATGAATATTGAGTCCTTCATGAAACGAAATTCCAATCATGACCATTGTTTTGTTGTTATTTAGGCTGCTGCTACAGAAGGTCAAGAAGCTAGCGTGGTCACAGATTATACTCTTAAGGTATAAATTACTTAGTGTCAAAATGGGCAAGTCTGGCGGGTCGGGCTGGTTGGGTAGCGGGTCAAAATGGTTTTGGTTTAATTGGGCTATTATTTTTCAGAACTATTGTTTGGCAAATTTCCATATTATATCATTAATAATCTAGTGTTTTTAATATATATTTTTGAATAGTGTGACTTCTGATCCATTTGACCTGTTTGGCCCGTTTTAGTTTGAGTAGTATTATTTAGCTGGTTATACTGTTGCGGTTTGTATGTGTATTGTGTTTGATGTCTTGATTCGACCCATTAATAAGTAACGGGTCAAAATTGCTACATCTAGTATAAACATCATTAAAAGATTCAACTTAAAAAACGATTTTTATGTGCAGCTCTTAGGGCTGGACATCTGTGCAGACACCATGGTAGGAGATCAAATGCTAAGGGGAATCTCGGGTGGACAAAAGAAGCGTGTTACAACGGGTGAAATGATAGTGGGACCATCAAACGTTCTTCTTATGGACGAGATATCAACAGGGTTGGATAGTTCTACAACTTTTCAGATTGTGAATTCACTTAAACAGTTTCTTCACATTCTTGAGGGTACCGCTGTCATTTCACTCCTTCAGCCCGCACCAGAGACGTATGATTTGTTTGATGACATAATACTCTTGACTGATGGCAAGATTGTATATGAAGGCCCACGTGAAAATATTCTTGAGTTTTTTGAATCAATGGGATTTAAATGCCCAGAAAGAAAAGGTGTTGCTGATTTCTTGCAAGAAGTAAGTAAATAAAAAGTTGTTTTTTATCTGATACCTAAATGACAGTACTAGATGACCATTTTAACACATGTGATTTTGAAATGGTGTTATAGGTGACATCAAAGAAAGATCAGGAACAATACTGGATGAGAAGAAACGAGCCTTATAGATTCGTGACAGCGAAGGAATTTGCAGAAGCATTCCAATCATTTCATGTTGGAAGAAAAATAGCAAATGATATCGCGACTCCATTTGACAAAAGCAAAAGTCACCCTGCTGCTCTTACAACCGAAAAATATGGCTTGAACAATAAAGAACTCTTGAAAGCTTGCACTGATAGAGAAATACTGCTCATGAAAAGAAACTCATTTGTCTATCTTTTCAAATTGTTCCAAGTAAGTGTTATATTAATTGTTACTCAAAAGTTTTTGTTTTACATAATCCTTTTTAACGAACTGTTTTAAGTAAGTGTAATGTTACTCTAAAAGTTTTGATCT
>BJCN01331146.1:0-10393 GCA_018326445.1 Flaveria brownii
CTTGTGAGATACCTTGTGTTGCTTCCCTTTCAAGCATGCAACACAATGGTCATCACTTGTAAACTCTTTCTATGGCATTCCAGTTACCAAATCATTCTTAATTAGCTTATTCATGTTCTTAAAGTTT
Organism: Flaveria brownii; assembly: GCA_018326445.1. Classification (NCBI taxonomy): domain Eukaryota; kingdom Viridiplantae; phylum Streptophyta; class Magnoliopsida; order Asterales; family Asteraceae; genus Flaveria; species Flaveria brownii. The sequence continues at coordinate 128 of BJCN01331146.1, forward strand.
ACATGGCACATTCATTTATGCCAAAGAAAAGACTCGTCACTATTAGCTTTAGATAGAAAACATGAAACTTCTCCTGTGGGAGATGTTTCCTGCAAATCCATCTTGTACATGTTCCCATTTTCTGGGGGCTCTAAGAAGAATATGCTCATGAGGAATAATCACCCCAGGCTTGAGAACAATGCACTCATGCTAAGTAAAGAGCATGTTATGACTCTGATCACAAAATTGGGATACACTCAGAAGATTGTACCCAAGCTTCTTGACAAAGTTTACCTTCTCAATGCTAAGCTTACCATTTGTGACCTTGCCCCTTCCAGATATGTAAACTCCTTCATCTCCTCCAAAGGCAACTGGTCCTCCATCAATCCTTTCAAAGTTCTGGAGTAGTGACCTATTGCCTGTCATGTGCCTGGAGCAGCCACTATCAATGATCCAGACATTCTTGTTTGTCCTGAGCTGTTCCTGCACATAGAAAATGATTTGTTACATTTGGAAACCCAAGCCTCGTTGGTCTTGGGCTTATCAAAGGAGGTAGAAGGCAAAGAAACAGTAATAGATCCTATGGTTGTGCTCTGGGAATCTGTTGTTGTTGTTGATGGAAAACTCTCAATCATTTGGTCTTTCCTTTACTTCCACACCACCTTTGGAAGTTTAGACCTGACGTTAATCACCTCAGAAGCTTTTAAGACTTTGAAAGTTTTGATGACTGAACCTTCAGAAGATTATGCTAGCACTGCAACAGACTTTAGTGCTTCTGTAAGGCCCCGTTCCCAGGCACCTCACAGTTGGTCATTCATCGCACATAAAACATTTTAAAACGTACCTTTATTTTGTAGCGGAATTTAAAACTCTCATTAATAATTAAAAACATGTCATTTCATTACATTACAACATTTGTTTTCATCTCAAAATACGATGACATGTCAAAATATGGATGCTAGCCTCAAAACGCTCCCAATAGCTTATGCATCCATGCCTGCAACTCCTCAGCATCAACGAATTACCTACCAACTATCATGCATACAAAAGTCAGTGACGCTGAGTGAGTTCTAGTTTTTATAATAAAATACTTTACTTTCTTCAAAACTAATCTTTACATTTAACCGTGGTCATACATCATACGTACATTCATTCTATATATTCTTTATTCATTCCGTTCTTTTATTTACTTTCGTATTCATATTATCGTTCATACTTCTCACTATCTTTTACTTTCTTTTTCTCTTACTTTCTTTTCGTACTTTACGTTCGTCAGTTGTCATACATCATACATACATACTGATAATAATTATTATTATCTTCATCATCATTCGTTCATTCATTCATATCGCACTTTCCGTACATCATTTGTTATCTTTCACTTCTATCTAGATCCCGTCAAGCTTTACCCTCTTCATGTCACGCAGCCACGATTACTGAGGTCAAATGACAAGGATCCTGCTTCGTACTTTATTATTATATTTCATTAACATTCAATTCATACACTCCTTCGCTCATTATTCATAATTACTCAAATCCTGTCTCATGCAATATCCCCGACTCATGCTCGAAAGCTGATGTTGTGCTGGGGCCTGTACACAAACCCCCGACTCATGTCCGAAGACTGACACAGCACCGGGATATGCGACAAAGATCCCATTCGAGTCAATCACATGGATTGAACTCAATCCGAGTCTGTTGCAACACAAAGTCGCTCACCTCATTATCTCGTCACATGCAACACCCCCGACTCATGTCCGAAGACTGATACTGTGTCGGGGCCTGATAAACAAACCCCCGACTCTTGTCCGAAGACTGACACAGTACCGGGATACGTGACAAAAATCTCATTTCTCTATTTTGTCTCATGCAATACCCCCGACTCATGTCCGAAGACTGATACTATGCCGGGTCTGTAAACAAACCCCCGACTCATGTCCGAAGACTGACACAGTAGCGGGGTACGAGACACTTATCTCATCATCCGTCACTTTCATGTTCACCATTTGTTATCTCACGTGTTCAATTCGTACTCTATCGTATTCGTTCGTTACCGTTATCTTTCACTTCGTTACATAACGCTTTACCTTCGTTAATTTATTCGTTCATACATCACACCACGTAAAGTCATACATAATGTATTATAAAACATAATACGTACGTTTTGAAAACTCTTTGATGAAGAAAGATAACATATCACTCACACACATACATATCATAATTTTCATCACATCCTCATGCATACATCAAGCATAAGCCATCACATCATAACAGGGCCTATTTCCTATTTTACCCCTTAATACTACTTTGAAAATCCTAAGTCCAAAATGGGTGTATGGGACTTTTTAGGCGCATGAGCATAAAAATTCTAAGTGTAAAACAGTCTGGGCGCATGGGCACTATTTGGGCGTTTCTGCCCTGTTTGGGCGCTTCGCCACTATGCAGGCGCATCGGAACTATTTGGGCGCATGGAAACAATTTAGGCGCCTGGGAACACTGTTTGGGCGCATGGCCCACTCTTGGGCGCAAGGCCAACACTTAGGTGCATGGCCAACATGCCGGGCACATGGGCCACTGTTCAGGCGCATGGCTACTTTTTGGGTGCTTTGCCACTGTTTGGGCATCTAAGCTTACCCTTAAATTTTTAACACTTAGGCGCATGGGGTTTGGGCGGTTGGACATACTTAGGCAATTGGCCGTTGGGCATATAGGAACACTGTATAGGCGCATGGGATCATTTGAAATATTTCCTATGCTACATACAACACCAGATTATCATTCTAACACTACCCAAACACAGATCTAACATACTAGAGCTCTTAATACAGTCTAACATCAATTTCTTGGCCATAATAAAACTCTAAAACATACATACACATATTATTTTTGAACATACTACTATAAACCCACGGTTTCTTTTAAAAAGGTTTACTTGGTATGCATAATAGCCCCAAACACTTTAAAATCAGTAAAAGAGGGGTTCTAGAAACTCACCTTGAGCAATCTTTCAGTAGCACACTTTAAATCCGAGACTCACCTTCAAATTCAGCTCCTACGTCCCGAGAACAAACACAAATCACAAAGAACTTCGGTTTAGAACTCGAAACCCAGCTGAAACCGAACTCATATAAAAGAAAACTCACCTTTTCAGCTGCTTCTTCCTCTTTCTTTCTCTAGAACCGAGAGCTTTCTCTCTCTTCCTTCTTCCTTTCAGCCGAATGGAGATGGTGAAGAAGGGATGGGCGGCCATGCCCCTTTAAACCTTAAAGTGATAAGGTTTTGTACCTTGTACACTTTATCCCCCTCCACTTGTGCCCATTATCTATTCTTTCTATTTACTTTTCTTTTCCTTTCGTTTTAATAAAAATTCGAGGAGTTACAGTTGATGAAACCAACTCCATGGCATTCAGAATATCTTGAGATTTCTTTTGTAAAGATTGAGAAAAAATGGTATGTGATAAGTCTTCAATTATTCCTTGATGAACAACACGGGTGACGTCAAACATCTTAAGTAAACTGCAAACAGAGTTAAAATGAGAACCCCAACGTGTATCATCGGGTCTTCCTAAAGTCCCAACTTGATTTAATCCTCTTCCCGAGTTGATTACACCCAATTCCAATAAACTTGAACCAAGAATATTGGAATCTACGATTCTTTCGATCTTTAGGATATTCTTTAAGATGAACTTGAAAAGGTCCTAACTTCAAATAAGCCCGTCTTACTTCTTCTCTAGAACTAACCGAATAATCCCATATTTGTCTTCGTTTAGCCGGACCTCTTTCTAGATTATTAACATCTACTTCATTAATATTTGATAAAGGAACTTCACAAGCATGATGCTCTTGTTGATTTTCACGTTTTTCTAACTCAATAGATAAGGTTTTTTGACGTTTCTAATTATTTGAATCATCAAGTTCTTCACCAACAATCTTTCTTTTGAAAAATGAATCAATAGTTTTTCCTTTTCCCATGATTTTCCAATCTAAATTCAATATAACATCACCAAATTAGTCATACATTCAATTTTCCAAATCCCTAAAATCAAACTTTAATCATTCTTAAGTCATAAATGAAACCCTAGATCCTAATTGCATTCAATCAATTGTAATTTCTAACAAAAACTCAAGTACTTAACAATTAAAACTTGAATGATAAGCAAACCGACCTTAATTAGGAAGTTAAAACTTGAAGAATAAGTAGGGGCGGAGATAAAACTTGAAGAATAAGCAGCGGGCAGCCAGCAGGCCTCGGGTTTGGGCGCGCAGTACTGCAGCAGGCAGCAGCTTTACTGCTTTGGGCGGTTCCCGGCACTCGGGTCTCGGCAGTCGGCGGCGTAGCAGTGCAGTTGGGCGTGGTCGGGTCTTGGCATTCGAAGGTTCGCAAATCGCATTATCGCAGGGGAGATTGGGAGAAGCCAGCAGCGGGTTAGTGGGTTACAACACCGATGGTTGAATAATTCAATTGAAGGGGAGAAGGGTTGGGCTTTAAAATCAAATTAACAAATTAATGGGTTGGGTATTTGGGCTATTGCAACCCATTATACTTTAACTTCACAAGCCCATTTATTTTTTTATAAATTTTAAATGGGTTAGTAAATAAAGTTTTCTTCTTAAAACTTTTAATCCTTTTACAGATGTAAATCTTTTAATACTTGTTATTTTTTTAACATATGTATAATTATTTTAGGGGGGGCAAATATAATATATGTAATTTTTTAAGGGGGGCAAGCGCAATATATAAAAAAAATTGCACTACGCGTCGAAAAATTAACACTACTAACGAAAAAAAGAGGGGAGGCAGTCCCCCCCCCCCCCCCCCCCCCCCGCCCCTTTAAAACCTTCCCCCCGGAGATATTAGTTCGAACTCCAAGCCTTGCATCTAGGTCAACTCGTAAGCTGCATCGCCCCTTGTGGATTCTAGGGCAAGAATAGCACATGTTGGGTAATAAGTACGGTAGCACTCATTTTCTTTTTCTATAATTATGCACATATATTTTGGAATTCCTAAAACAAGACTTCAGCTAAATCAAAAGGATCATATGTGTCCATCTACTAGTAGGCTCCCTCAATTCAACCGAAAAGTCTGAAAAGAGGTTTTGGAAGTCGTTTTATAAATATGTTTGCATATTAAAATTGGATAAGTTATTTGATAACTTAGTATTAGCTGCTATTAATTTTCATAAAATTTATCTTTAAGCTTGTTACATTCGTATGTTAGGCTATCAAATTAAATTAAAAAAATATTAATCAAGTTGTAAAAACATCACATTTTTTACCCTTCCATATACCCGTTCCACATGGATTTTTAATACTAATCATATATCCCAATAATTCTTCTACATATAGATTTTTTAAACCATGATATGGACGAGAAACTGCATCAGATGTTTAATTTTCAACAAATATACGAATTGCACAATCATAATCAAACAAATTATCTTCAGATTGTAATCTTTCTCAACCCATTTCACCATAGGCTTTCTGACCCACCAAGTGTTCGATGAAATGCCTCAACAAATGACTTATAGTAGTAAGAGGTAAAAGAGCAGTTGTTGATCATAAACAAATAATTTTAAATAGCTGGGTTACATTGCTGTTGGTGCTGTCATTGACTTGTTATTAATAATATGTGTGGTGCTTTGATTTGTGTTCTATAACTAGTAACAGACAAATAAAATTTTGTAATTATCTCCAAAAGTCCATTGTTATGCATGTACTTAAATAATGTGATTGGTGTTAGGTTTACAAGCATGTTTTGTCATTTCTTGGTTTACTGTCTGGGTTGACTGTTCTTAATCAGTCAATTTTTAATGGGATATCTGAGATGTTTAATTATATATGGTCCATTGTCTGTTTCTGGAGTTGGGTTTCCAAAGTTATATACTATGTATATTTGGAAAGATTATTAATTTAAGTTCTTATAAGCGATCATTGGACAGATATATATCTGTTAGAGGTTGAAAATTTAAGCCATGTAAATAAAAAACGGGTCAATTCAGGTTGTATTCATTTGATAACGGGTCAAGTGGCTACTGGTTAACATATTACCTATAAAAAGTTGAAAATGAAAACGTTCAAATGGGTAAAACATGGTAAATTGGTGAGTACTATGTCACGTAACTTGTATTCAAATGTTTGTAATGTCCTAAACCTTGTTGTTTAAGAACTTATGTTGTTATGTTAACTATATAGCTTTGTTAACATATTTAATTTATTATTTATATACAAAGCCCAAAATTATGTACAAAAAGTGATGATGGGTTGATTTTGAACTGACATAAAAAACTACTCATGTCCATCTTGATCTATTTGTCTCCGTTGACACCTCTAGTTTCATCATCACACCCGTTTAGATATAAGGCTAGATTTGTTTATTGGTTTCTAAATCTTTATATGCTTCTTACTTAATTAGAGAATTAATTTAAAATAAAATTAGAAGTGATAATACTACATTAATACAAGGGGTGTTGAGTTCCTTTCAGTACCCAAAATAGACATTCAAGCCCTTGACTTTATTTTTAAGATGGGAGAAATTTATGTTTGAAGACTTGCATGTGACATGTACAAAAGTGCACAGAAAACCAAGGTCAATAGTCAATACAAAACAAACCATAATATATTATAAACCACTTTCCCCTAACCCTAATTACAAGAGCCTTCAACCTAACACAAACAAAAGGATCTAACAATACTCAAAAAATCCTCCAAATATTTGAAGGCTAAGGAAAGAATTAATGTTTCAAGAATATCATCTATTGACAACCTGCATTCCTTCCTGGACCTCCATAATAAATATAATTCCCCCAAACATTATTTTTTCCAGCTGTTATACCATAACAATTTGGATGATCAGCCAATAAATGTAGATTTGATAAAGGGAGTAAACTATTGTCCCAATCAACAACCTGTAAGTTCCTAAAGTAAGCAGCTTTCCCATAACCCTCATGTGCAAAATGACCACTACCCATTTGTGTACTTGTGTGATAACCCCTTGATCTTGAGTTCACTATTTCCCCACCAAATTGTATCATACTTGCATGTTTTTGCAGATGACTAAACAAGAATGATGGCCAATAGCCAATTAGCACCCCGGATCCAAATTGGAGCCACCAGTGTCCATGTTTAGGGTCCTGCAGAAAAAAGCAAACAAAATGTTCTAGCTTTAGCATTGATAAGATGGGTAGGTCGGTAACGAGTCAAAATGCGCTCGGGTGTAAATGGGTCAATCTTTTTAGTATGGGTTGGAACGGGTCTAGTCAGGTTGGGTTGAACATCATATTTTTATTGTTTGTAACTATTTTTTTATAAATATTCAATTGTTAATAGTAATTAAAAAATAATGCTATTTCAAAACTAATCTGAATCTTAAAATGAAAATATGCAGGGCAACAGGTTAGACTGAAAGTTTCCAAAGCTTTATCTTTAATGCATATATTCATAAATATGATTTGTTATGCTAAAATTTAGACTATTATTTTGAAAATATAGGCGGTTAATCATATTTAACGAAATAGTTATTATATAAAAAATAAAATAAACACAAAAAAAGTGTTTTAGGGCAACTTAACAAGACCACACATGTTTTGTTAACCTATACTACAAGTGACCCGTTTCAACATGAACCCATTTTGACATGATACTCTACCCACCACTTATTAGTCAAACAGTTGTATTATAGCACGCATAAGCTTCTATTTTGTTTGTGTTTCGTCCATTTAACAGTATTGTAATGGTGAGGTTTAGAAACATCTGAAATAGAAAACCAACAAAATGAAGATAAAAACAATAAAGGCTTTTACATAACTAGGCCAAATCCCAGATGGCATCAAACTAGTTATATTGTATATAATAATTCACTTGAGTAACAGTTTAAAGGGAGGTCTACACATGGGAGACACTTCCCTTGAAATGAAAAACAGAATCTTGAAATATAATATTCCATCAATTCACTTTACAGTTTTTCTTTATCATCAAAAGCAGTCAAATTTTAAAAATCTAACAAAAAAATAACTCCTAATGCTTCAAAGTTGGCCTTCCTTTTTCAGTGATCAGACAAAGATTCTTGATAATTTATATATTTATGTGTTGAGTTGTCCAAAGCATCTCATCAAATAAATTCAAAGATTTCATTCTTCATTATTTAGGATAAAACTAAAATTAAATTTAGCTTTTACCTTCCATATCATCACACCGATATCGAATTGGTTGCCATTGTAAGATGATCTAGGGGAGATTGCTGCGCCTATAGCAATCCTGTTATTTGTTTGAACAAAGCCTGAGCATAGCAAGTTATAGCACCCTGTTGCTTGGTATGCATCAGTCTGTAAATATTAACATAAATCAGCCCTTTCTTTTGTGTGTGTGCTTGCACGGGCTTTTGTATATATGTATATATAGAGAGAGAAATAAGTTGAGATAAAAAAAAGGGTTATTTCTCTGAAAAATATGACAAGTATTGCTGAATTGTGTTGTGTTTGTAGAATACCAGTATATGAATATACACACTTATTAATGGTTGATTTGTGTTGTGTTTCATCTCAAACAAGTGAATTGGGATGAATGTCATCCAATGTCTATTTTCAATGTGTACAACTTTGTTTTGTTCAAAGATCAAAATGACAATTTTTTATCATAACTTATGCATTTTAAAAAACTCTAATGACTTTTATTTACAACCTGAAATGGTTGAACCAGTACTTAAAAATAATAAGGTTCAACCTAAGTTTGTTTTGACCAGTTATTCAACCAGACCATCTTGCCACCTCTTAGTCTCTGATTTGAAGAAACATGTTGATATTATTACTTACAGTCCAGTAAGTGAAAAATCTTGGATAACCATCTCCATATAACTCTGGGCTAACCTGAAGAATTATGAATGCACATTAAGCGAGAGTCTTAGAAATCATATTGTGAACAATATTTGAATATAACAATAGTTTTATTCGTTATAAACTTCAATGGATTAAATGGTACCTGCCAACCGGCTTCTATAGTATTAAGATCATTGCCAAATGAACCAGATATGACCCATAACTGTGACAGACTAAACTCATATGGTTCTGTAACTGCAGGTGACCATACATTCATGTTGGCCTTTGCTCCATAGTACCGATCTCCATTTACAAAAGCAACTGCATGCTACAATTCAAACATTTTGGCACTGAAAAACTGATTGATGTGATTTCAACTGGCAATAATATGATAATTAGTTTCATAATACAAAAGACCAAACTAACCTCATGACCGTCGTTCATGGTATCACGTCTCACACCTCTAATCTTTTTTCCAAATCGTTTTAGTGAATTCACGCGTAAAATATCTTCTTCGGTAGTTCTTCTAATGGGAATAGTGCCATGTGGGCAGAATTCATTAGATTCTGCCCATAATTGAATTCCCTCAAATGTTTCATCACTTGAGTTATGCCCCTTTGGCCTCTCAGACGGTGGTTCCTGTAATTTAACCAACAAAAATGTGGTTCCTTAATGTTCATGAAATGGATCAAGAAAACTCTAGCACTCTAAACTTGAATATGAATGTTGTGTGTGCGCGTGCGTGCGTGTGTATATATTTGTGTGTGTATGTATATACCAATGGTCTTTGTCCTCTAAGCTTAGGATGATCAAATGCTGGTTGAAGATGAGAAAAAACACAATCTATCAAATCACCATCAGGACTCTGCTTCCACATCAAACAAAAGACACCCAAAAGGCCAAAATGTCAAAAAACTCAAAAAGAAAAAGATCAAAATACCAAAAAATCCAAAGTCAAACCTGAATGGTCTTGACTGAAGGTTTGTTGATCTTCTTCAAATGAGCTCTAACTCTTCTGAGCTTCTTCAACTCTTCCATTGGCTTGAATCTTGTTTCATTGATCAGTACAGATTCCCCAACAAAAACCAACAAGAATATGGTACAAACAAATGTGAAAATAAACGTGGATTTTGAAGAAGTAGAAGCAGAAGCCATGATTGCATTGGTATTTAATAAACAATATTTGTGTTTGGTTTTATTCTGAGTTAACATGATGTTTTCTAGTATGCAGATTTGCAGTTGTCTGTTTGCAACTGAGATATTGTGATCAACAAGACAACAAGAAGAAGAAACAACTGTTTATTCGAACTTTTGGTGCATTTCTTCAAAGACAAGATTTGGTGAGTTTTAAATTACAGTCACCGCTTTCAGTCTTCTTAATGTAAAGATTACAGATACATACACAACACACATATACACATACTCTCTCTCTCTCTCTCTCTCTCTCTCTCTCTCTCTCTCTCTCTCTCTCTCTCTC
>BJCN01331149.1:0-10456 GCA_018326445.1 Flaveria brownii
TGGGTATTGATATCAGGTGTTTTTCGTGGGTTTGGGGCTCACCGGAGCTCGCCGGAGACTCCGCCGGCGGTTAGCCGGATTTTCGGGGAGAGAGAAAGGGGGGATTTGGGTTTGGAATTTACGCAAATGGTCCCTGTGGTTTATACTTTGTTATTTTATGCACAAATCATTCATTTAAAGTTTTAAAAATGACAACTAACCCCCTAACTTAATCATTTCAAGTTTTTAAACATTTCTAAGATTAGTAATTTTTATAAATTAATATTATTATTAGTATTATTACTATTATTTTAGTTATTATTATTAGTATTATTATTATTATAACTTATTATAACTTATGATTATTATTATTATTATTATTATTATTATTATTATTATTATTATTATTATTATTGTTATTGTTATTATTATTTTTATTGTTGTTATTGTACAATTTAATATTTTAATTACTAACTTTCATAATTTAAATGATAACTAAGAAATAAACATGGATAACTCATAAGTTTCATAAATGCCAACAATAGTCCTTACAAGAATTTAATGAAATTAACTCTTAGTTAACAAAAAAATACAAGATGTTACAGTCTCACCAATTTAAAAGAATTTCGTCCCGAAATTAAGAATGAAACTATACGAACAAATGCGGATACTTCTTATTCATATGTTTCTCACGTTACCAAGTGAACTCGGCTCCACACTTAATCTCCCAACGAACCTTGACAATTGGGGTAGTTGTGGTTCTAGTCTTCTTCATAATGTGATCCATAATTTCAACAGGTTTATCTACAAAGTGCAATGACTCGTCGATCTGGATGTCTTCCAATGGAACATGTAGACTTTCGTCAGCCAAGCACCTTCTCAAATTCGAGACGTGGAACACAGGATGAACTCCACTAAGGTCGGAAGGTAGTTCCAGTTTATAAGCCACCTTCCCAATCCTTTTCAGGCTTTTGAAAGCTCCTACAAATCTTGGAGCCAGTTTACCCTTCTTTCCAAAGCGAACAACACCTTTCCACGGTGAAACCTTAAGAAGAACCATATCCCCAACTTGGAACTCCAATGGTTTGCGTCGCTTGTCGGCATAGCTCTTTTGTCGACTTCTTGCCACCTCTAGGTTCTTGCGGATTATAGAGACTTTATCGGTCGTTTCTTGTATAAGTTCAGGACCAGTGATGAAGTTTTCACCAATATCAGTCCAACAAATCGGCGAACGACATTTACGACCATACAAACCCTCGAATGGTGCCATCTTGATACTTGAGTGATGACTATTGTTATACGAGAACTCCGCTAAAGGGAGATGCGTATCCCAGTCACCACCAAAATCAAGGGAGATGACTATTGTTATACGAGAATTCCACTAAAGGGAGAATTCTGCTCAAGAGTTTGGATTGTTCGTTCAGTTTGACCACCCATTTGAGGATGGTAAGCCGTGCTTAAATCTAGTTGGGTACCCAAGAGTTCTTGCATCGAAGACTAGAAATGTGAAGTGAAACGAGCATCACGGTCGGAAATAATATGCAACGGCACGCCATGACGACTCACAATTTCATCGATGTAGATTTGAGCCAGTCTTGAAACCTTGTAAGTGTCTCGTATTCGTATGAAATGCGCCGTTTTGGTCAAACGGTCAACAATCACCCATATACTATCATAGCCACGAAAGGTACGTGGTAACTTGGTTATGAAATCCATGGATATGTGTTCCCATTTCCACATAGGGGTTTTGGGTTGTTCAAGTAAACCACTAGGCCGTTGATGTTCATCCTTGACCCTCGTACATGTGAGACATTTGGAAACATACAATGCAATATCCTTCTTCATGTCAGGCCACCAATATTGGCCACGCAGATCCATGTACATTTTATCGGACCTGGGATGAATAGAATATCGGGTTTGATGAGCTTCGTTCATGATGAAGTGACAGAGGTTATCACGATTCGGGATCCAAAGTCGATTCAAGAAATACCACATGCCGTTCGGTTTTGTTTCCAGTTGTGACCGAACGTTAAACGCCAAATCTTCATCTTTCCCTTCCTCGGTTAGTGCTGCTTGTTGAGCCTCGCGAATGCATAACTTGAGATCACTATCAATCCTTATGTTTTGAAGCATAATAGTAGCCTCGTTAACATCCACGTGAATCTCAGTATCAAGTTCCTTTAACGTGTCAAACCACTGCCCTCGATCTCGGCTTTCTTGAAGCGAGATAGTCTTGTTGTGGACCTTGCAACTCAGCGCATCGGCTACAACATTCGCCTTTCCAGGGTGATAGCGAATGTCATAGTCGTAGTTGCTAATCAACTTGATCCAACGTGTTTGTCTCATGTTGAAATCTTTTTGGTTGAACACGTGTTGGAGACTCTTATGATTGGTATAGACTATGCATTGCGTCCCATAAAGATAGTGCCGCCAAATCTTTAAAGCAAAAACATGGCACCAAGTTCAAGATCGTGAGCTGTGTAGTTCACTTCATGAACCTTTAATTGCCTCGACGTATATGCTATGACCTTTCCTCGTTGCCTGAGAACACAACCAAGACCTTGACTAGAGGCAACACAGTACACGGTAATATCGTCATTTCCATTAGGGAGTGTTAGAATACGAGCGTTACACAACTTGCGTTTTAACGTCTCGAAAGCCTCTTCTTGTTCGGGTCCCCATTCAAAGAGTCGATTCTTTTGAGTTAGCACCATAAGTGGCTTAGAAATCTTTAAAAAGTTCGCAATGAACCTACGGTAATAACCCGCTAAACCCAGAAAAGAATGAACTTCGGTTGGGGTCGTGGGAACACACCAGTTTTTCACGGCTTCTATCTTAGCAGGGTCGACATGAATTCCTTGGCTATTCACGATTTGACCTAAGAATTGAACTTCTTCAAGCCAGAACTCGCACTTAGAGAACTTGGCGTATAATTGTTCTTTCTTTAAAAGTTCGAGGACTTGTCGCAAATGCAACTCATGATCGCTTTTTGTCTTGGAATAGATAAGAATGTCATGATGAACATGATCACGAATTTGTCCAAATACGGTTTACATACCCGATTCATGAGATCCATGAACACAGCAGGTGCATTGGTCAAGCCAAAAGGCATAACCATGAACTTGTAATGTCCATATCGCGTACGAAACGCGGTCTTTGGAATATCATCGTCATGAACACGTAATTGATGATATCCAGAACGTAGATCAATCTTCGAGAATTGTGTAGCCCCTTGAAGTTGATCAAAGAGATCATCGATTTGAGGAAGAGGATATCGGTTCTTGATAGTAAGCTTGTTAAGTTCGCGATAGTCGATGCACATACGGAATGAACCATCTTTCTTCTTAACAAACAGCACGGGTGAGTTTGAGTCTTTGAGATGATTTCTTCCCAAAGACTTTCAAAGTATCACCCGATGGTAAAGGAATTCGAATGCACTTCTCGAAGCATATTATTTACACGTGTTGCTTGGCTAACCAATCCGTGCCGATAATAACATCAAAGCTCCCCAGTTGCATAGGAATAAGGTCGATAAGAAAGTCGTGCTCGTTAAGACTCAAGGTGCAATCGCGTATCACGACGTCGACGACGATCGATTTTACATATGCGACTTCAACCATGAAGGATCTTTCCATATTAGAACGCGTCTTAGAAAGAATAGGCTCACACTCTAAGGACACGAAACTTTTATCTGCACCCGAATCAAATAGTACAGAAGCTTAATGACTATTTAAAAGATACATACCTGTTCAGTAATGACCTATTATTGGTATGATGAACGCAAATAGGGATTCTTATAAGAAAAGGAACAATTAAAAGAAACTTAATGACGTACCATTCACCATGTCGTTGTTGGCTTGTGCTTGGTTGGCATTGATGTTGAAAGCTCTTCCACGAGCTGGTGGCACAGTTCCCGCATTGTGGGGACATTGTGGACGAATATCCCAGGTTCGCCACAGTTGTAGCAGACTTGATTAGCAAGCATCATAGTGTTGTTCGGGGAACGAAGGCAAGTGGCCACCAGATGTCCATACTTCCCACACAACGAGCAAACTCAGCATGGAGTGTTACTCGCGTGATGGTACCTGCATGTATTGCACATTGGTTGCGGCCCAGTATAAGCTCTCACCACGGGAGCTTGATTTGCAACAACAACTTGCCTTTGAGGAGCGTTTGGTGCTGTAACCACGTAATTGCGAGTCGGGGTGAACTTGCACTTCTTGTTTGGAAGGAGGACTCGGTCTTCACCTCCTTTGTAGCCTCGGGTTTCACCTTTGCAGCAGTCTTGGCACCTTTCACCGACATAGTACCAGCCCTAATATGATTCTCAGTGAGCTATGTGGTGATAGTAATCACCTCTTCCAAAGTTATGGGCCTACTACCCACCACAACATCTTGAATTTGAGGCGGTACCCACTTGATAAATTTCTCAATGTTACGGGGCATGGTATCCACCATGTATGGTAAGAGCATGCTCAACTTATGATATCGGGTGGAATAAGCCAAATGATTCCCACCATCATGCTTAAGGTTCCAGAATTCCTCATCCAGCTTCTACAACTCACTCCTTGGGCAGAACTTTTGGATCATTATATCCTTAAATTCCTCCCAAGGTAATGCCAAAGCAACTTCAGCCCCTCCATTCCTTTTCTCACTATTCCACCATGTTAGTGCTCGTTGTTGAAGGACACTTGCATCATAGCGAACCTTGAACTCATCGGCACACTTGCTCACGATGAACGTGTTCTCCATACTCTCGAACCACTCGAGAAGTCCAATGGCTCCTTCTTTTCCACTAAGGCTAGTGGGTTTACACGAGTTGAAATGTTTAAAGGTGCAGATACGATTGTTCCCGTTTTGGTTGTTTCTATTCTCACCACTATTGTTCCCATTGGTGTTGTTTTTGTTATTGGTCATTAGAGTGTTGCTAGGTTCAGCAACCATTGACGGGAGCACAACAGCCATTTACCGAGAGATCATTGCCGTGAGTTTACGATCGAAACCCCCATGCTTTCCGTGGTAACGAGACATGTTGGATATACAAAATGAGTTAGACACGAGAATGAGGATAAAAAGGATAGCAATTTAAACAAGAATAAGTCAAGAGTTGTAAGACATATGGAATGGTTCCATTTGGTAACGTATTACCATTTGGAAACGTTGACACGTCAAGGTAAGTTGACCTATTTGCCTTAGAAACTTGTGTATGTTAACCATAGTTTATCACTCATCCCAGCAATCCCCAGGTAAGCATAACTGGTCCCGTAGGATTTATGCGAAATGCTTACCTTAGCCAGAAGGCCTTTTGCCAGGAAATCCAGAATACAGGTGTCTATGTGTCATACAATATTTCTTAGGTTCATGGAATCAAAACCTTGATGAGATTTGTATAGATTAGACATAAAGTCTAAAGATTTAAGCCATAGACATAAAGTATACGATAACACGTGTCGTCGAGAATAAGATTAAGAAGCTTCATTTGTCAGGGAGAATCAAAGAGTCAATGATAATTTTAGGGAAAACAAGTAACAAAATTTAAGCTTTCATAAGTCAATCCTATGCTAAGGCATCAAGTTGCACATAAGAAGACATAGAATTATGTAGCATGCAAACCACATATTTTTACAAGAATAGAACTATTATTCTATAAGGTTCATGCATAAACTATAGTCTAGGTCACCATTTCTAATAACCTAAATCCCTATAGTTATGGGCTCTGATACCAATCTGTCACACCCCAACATTGACGGTGGAATCGTCGAGATGTGAGGGTTAAGATTGTTCACAATCACAAAACGCTATTATTTAAATCCAAATATTTTAATCATAAATTTCAAAAGTAAATTACAAACATAGGTCTCAAACATAAAAACAGACATAACGTAAGATGAAATAATCTAATACATTTCATTTATTAATATAGGTCCATTCCTAGATGTGAATAAGCTTCAAAGATAGCATCAAACTTGGGCGTTTCCTGAAACATGTTAAAAATAAAAGGTCAACATAGTGTTGGTGAGATTTCCATAGTTTTCATACATAAATATATAAAAGATTGTAATTCTTGTCATAAGTTAGTGAACACAGTAACTAGGGATGTATGACAGATGCAACAATCAAACTTTGACATGAATTTACCCACTTTTCTATTAAAATAATAGACTTTTGTACTTTGTATACTTTATCCCCCTCCACTTGTGTCCATTTTCTTTTATTTCTATTTATTTTTCTTTTAACTAAAATTTCGGGGTGTTACATCTGCAGCGAGTCAAGGTTCATGTTGATAGCATCCAGTGACTCGAGTAAGTTTGAATATGACTGAAGGGGGTGTATCAGATGATCTGGAAACGGTAAATCAGTTCGACCACACCCACGGTCAACAGAAACCACGATTTTAGGGCTTAAACTCTTATCGAATCGAAATCGATAACATGAATCTGATCAAACCCGTTAAGGGATTCGAGTTATGCTTGATTACAAGTGAAATTAGCGAATTGGAGAAAAGGGGAAATCTCTTATAATGCTTTGTAAGCATCGATCTTGAAGATCAAACTAAAGGGTGAACAAGAAGGAGTAATTTAGGGATGAATATTGTTAAGAATCGAATGTATGAGTAACTGAAGAGCTTCTTTGAAGTAAAAAAAGCAACCCTTTTGAAAGGCTTACCGACTGGTGAAAGCTGATGATTGAAGTCGTGCCAATATCCTTTACGCGAGTATCGGATTGTTCCCCGATTGGATAAGATTTGATGCTTTAAAAAGCTGGTCAATGATCCCTTTACCTTTTTTCTAATATCGTTGGGATTCATGATCGAGAGTGTGTATGTGTGAATGTGTAATTGGAATGGTGGTGATATATATGAAGAAGATGATGACGTTGACGGCGAGGATGGTGGTGGTGACATGGTGAGCGAGGTGGTGGTGTTGGTGGTGGTAGTGGTCGTGGGTGTGGAAGTGAATGTGATTGTTGACTTAAGAGAGAGAGTGAGACAGGGAAAGATAGGGATAGGGGTGGGTAGAGGGGTTTTTATTAAATTAATATTGTGTGGTGGATTGGTGTGAGAGTATTTTTATCACTATGTAAAAAGTTAACTGAATAATTTAATGGTGTTAGGGTTTTGTATACAAATGGTTAAAAATATAAACATCAGGTATGCAAATCGAGACTTTGAAACTATAGGGATGCAAACGGTTAAAATAGATAAAAGTCAGGGACGCAAATGATAATTTACTATTTAACTTTTTTGCATATTATTCAATTTATTAATATAATAGTATAAATAATTAAAAAATTCAATTAAACAATAATTACAATGTGAGTGATGACCATCACATGTTCTCATCATATTGTGCTAATGTCCGTGTACGAGACAATATTTTTTCTCTCCGACACTTATCATTAATAACAGTTAAACTATTATAATTGTAGTGAAAAGATTATGGATAAACGATAAGTTAATGAACGAGGGATATCATGAATCAACCATCAATAATCCTTTAGTCCAAATAATTCACGATACCGTAAGATCTTATTAAAATAAGAGGAGATTTTATATTTAAGTCAGACATATGAAAAAAAAAAATTTCTAGATCGAGAGTTTGTGACAAATGTTTTTCTCACATATTGTTTATTCTTACAAGGGTTTTTTCAGGTTACGTGCTCAAATATTGAGATGATCGGATTGCGTGGTGACCCGTTAATTATCTAATTTGTGGTTCAAAAAAAATCAAAAAGCAACCCCGTGCGTATGATTGAAACCACTTGCTTGAAGATGTGGCCCCTTTGTTACCCACTTGGTGATGTAACGGGATGTGTCATATCGTCACTATATTAGGTAAAAGTTTGGTAACACTTTTAGTACGGTGTGGTTATGTTATGTGTTTACTTTATGTACGTTTTCATCATTAATATAAAATAAATTTAAAATGTGCGTGACATGGATTTACACTATCTCCACTCCAAGTCCGGGAATCTTTGCACACAAACAGCAACGGATGATGAGCTTGGGTCAATTTTTTAATTTATTTAATTTGTTTAATTTTTATGTTTTTATATTCAATATATTCATATTTATATTGTTCATAAAACTTGTTAAATTATGTACATAGAAAAATGTTTTTATAATTTTAAACTTTTATGAAATATAAGCATTTATAATATTGTTTATTTATAAACATTTTTAATATTTTGAAAGTGGAAACTTTAGAATTTTATAACATTAAAGTTTTGCAAAATTTTACTTACAAAACGATTTTGTGAAAGATAATAAAATTAATTAAAGGAAAACAAATTCCTGTAAAGATAGAATGTATTGATGATGTGACGGTATTTGAATATTTGTTGGATATGTTGTCAGTAGCAGCAGTGTTTAACAAACGGAATTTCGATTTCTCTAATTAATCAAATTTCGAAAAAAAGTTTAGTTTTAAACTGAATTGGAATTCGATTCGAATTGGGTTGTCAAAGTCGAATCGAATACAATCGAATTTAAATTCCTCAATTTTTTTTTTCAAAACTAGTAACCTTTAATATATAAAATAATTAAAAAAAAACATGATCAGAAAATAAGAAAAATAAATTTAAATTAGTAAAATTAATCATATTTAATATATTTTAATTATCAACTTGCATGTATAAGTGATTAAGGAAGACTTACAATCGTTTCAATGCAAGTACTACATTCAATGCTTTTTTAAAATTTTTTAATATTAAAAATTTATTTTAACCCAATATTTTTATATTTTTTACAATTTAGCTCCAATATTTTTTTTTACTTTCAAGTTTAGTCCCCTATATTTTTTATATTTTATAATTTTTTTCACTTTACGTATCGATTTAAATTTTACAAGTTAACACACTGCAATATGCGTTTATGGTTCAACGTTTACCCATATTTTCCTCCATTAACAACCTCATTGCAACAGGTTGGTCCTAGACCAACTTACTAATTATTTTATATGTTTTACATTTCACCTTTGTGGTTAAATTAAATGATTTTACATATACTGTTGTTTGGTTTTATTTTTTAGTTTTTTATTTCTATTTTAATACGAGTTTTTATTTCTATTTTACACTCTCGTTATGACACGGGGGCTTAATACTAATTTAATAATAAGGATATATTTATAGTTCAAAAGTTTAAAAACAAAATTTTAAATTTTAATAACCATGTAATTTACGCTAATTTTTATTTTCATACAAGTCTCCACGTCAAAACCCTTTTGTACACCTAACTCATTTATATAAAATATGTAACTATATTATATGCATAAGGAAAATATTCAAATGCAAATGATTCTATCTAAAATATAAAAATTAATTTCAATCATTAATCTATTTAATCAATGGTTAAAATTATATTGTATGAAAATTTTTATTAGAGTGTTATTTTAATAATAACTATTTTTATTGACATTTTGTAAGGTCACTCGTTTTTTTAAACGTTTATAAAGTTTATGTACAATATTATTTTGTATAAAAATTACACCATAGAAATGAGCATTGTATTATCTTTAAAACAAGTAAAGTTATTGTTATATAAAAAGATAATTTTTTTACATTTTTAAGCTCGTATCTCGTAATTGTATTCTTAGTACAGTTTATTGTATATTTTTGTTAGTTATTGTTCTTTTTAATACTTTTAGTTTTTTAAAATGATGAATTTTAAATAATATAATGATGGAATAACATTGTTGTGTATCTGTAATATGTAAAATACAATAATAAATTAATAATTAATTAAACTAATACTTAAAAACAATGACAAATTATCACAATATCTCATTGTGTTTTTTGATCGTTATTATGTTGTCTCGAACCCTATGAGTTTTGGAAAAAAATACATTACTGAAATAATATCATTTTGTAATTTTAATTATAAAACACAATCATAGATAACAACAAGTTTGTATAGTATATTAAAGAATAATGACAAAAATAACATATTGTGTTATCTTCAACACTATAAATTTTAAAAAATACATTGGTGAAAGTATATTATCGTGTTTTTCTAATTGTATAACATAATGATAGATAACAAGTTTATATAATCTATAAAAACAAAGATAAAAATAACACATAATGATCTCAAATGTAAAACACTATGATAAATACATATAACAGATGATGTGAAATATATAACATAATGAACTGATAGATGACATAATAACGTATAAGATATAATGAGCTGAAATATTTGACACAATTACAAAAATGCTCTCCTCACTAAAACAATAAAATGACACGTGTCAAACCCATAATTATTTTTAGACTTTTTAGATTTAAAATCATTTTTATTATAACTTATCTATATATAATACTAAAAGAGTAACTTAGGGGGACATTTGGCACATTTATAGGCCCCCTAAGTTTATTTTTGTCACACCCCGACCGACGGCGGAATCATCGGAGCGGACGAGGGAATGATTGATTGATCATAACACATGGTTGACTATTGGTGGAAATAGTATTAAAGTCG